>JAANSK020220753.1:0-14305 GCA_011763485.2 Isoetes engelmannii
AAGGCACAGGAAGAAGATGTTCGGGGATAGAATGAAGTACAGTTGGATGCAAATGGAAGGGGATGAAGTCTTCTAGCTACAAATGCAGTCGTCCTTTGCGTTCTAAATTGTGCAGCAACTAGTTCTGCAAGATAGATGTGTGCTTGACGTCTTCTCAGGTGGTGCATTTTCCGGAGCTGCTCTAATGTAGGAAAAGAAGAGCGTGGCCTTGGAAGATGATGACAGTAAGGTAAGGTTCATGCGAAACTTCTTCGACTACCTTTGGAAGCTAGCAAGGAAGAGCCAGAGGCAACTGTCGAAGATGCAACGGGATATGTTGATCAGGACAGAGGTGAGCCTTCTGGAGCAGCTAAGGATGCAGCCATAATGCAGGAGGCAGTGCTACTAGAGGACTTAGATGCTATCGTCGACAAATGGGATGCTCCTGAATACGCCAACACTTTAGAAAGACTGAGGAATGGAGAAACCCCAGCCTCCATGGTTGACAAGGTACGTAGAGGTTTAGATGAATGGGAAAGGGAGCTTGCTAGGACGGACTCTCTTTTCCTAGGCCTGGAAAATTTGAGCAAGAATCTTGACGGAGCCATGGATTTACTTGGTTTGATTCCATGCATGAATCATCAGGTCAAGTAATGGACGTCCAGCGAGACGAGGATGCAGACATCCTTGGCGAACATCAGGACTATTTTAAAATGATTGATTTCATGACTCACACTCAACCCGATGTTCTTTGTTCTCCATTTGGAGACCTTCGCCGAATACAGAGGACGGAGGGTCCACCGACAACGAGGATATGGCTGTGGGAGATTGACGATGTGGGAGATCGACTCAAAAAGTGGTAATGTCCATTCTATGTATAGAAACTGGGGAAGATGCCCTTGAAAAATCGTATTGTGATTTACATAAACTTGAAGGTCGCACCAAGATGCTACGATTTGGCGTTGAACACAATACTGATGTATATAAGAAATTATTTTTTCATGTAAGTATAATCGCAATTTTTGTTCATTTCTATCTCTACGTTACCTGGAAATATTGATTTGAAATTAATATGTATTCGTAATTCGCTGCCTACGCCGTGGCAATCTTGTGCACACAATTGCAACGGGGATCCTCTAGGCCCTAAACCCATTGACGTGGAGCACACGTATATACCGAAATATTAAAAAGGCGGCCAAATTTTTTCGCCCGTGAGGTTGACTAGAAGCAAACCTCATAATTTCGCGTTTAACGCCGAGTTCTGGAGGCTTTTTTGCTTTGGAGAGACTCTGGCCGTTCTAAAACTACCCTGTATACGCCCCTGACAAGCTATTTGGAACAGAACGAGAATGTACGGATTCTCAAATTAATAAATTCGTGCATTAAAGGTACAGGAGTACATGTTCCAAAGGCCTACCACAACGTGTGAACTTTGTTTTAAGTTAAAGCATAAACCCTGGCAGCTTTCTATATTCAACCCCACCGCCTGGGTGTTATTGATGATCTGACTCAACCCTTGTTCTGCCCAATTGATAGTAGTCAATTCTATTTTTACAACAGCTAGAACTGCTTCTGCCATCACAATCTGATGGCACTTAGCCATTCATGATGAGTCTTCTCTTATAAGGTATTTAACTCGTATGGGTCCACGTATTGCAACCACTCCTTAGTGCTTTATAATCCATTAGGCCCCCATAAAGATGTCCCACGATACAAGATAAAGCTGAGGTCATGCATCGCCACTGTATCTCCACATCACCAACACTAGAACATAAAGATAAAAATACAAAACCTCCAAAAAGGGCGGGGTGTGTTCATGCTACCACGCCACAAAACCTCCTCAAAATAGAGGGGTTGGTCACGCATGCCACATGAAAATTTACATTAATACACAAATTAAGGGAGGGTGGATTGGAATGGGAATCAAGGGTGGTGCTGAGAGATGAGAAAGTGCCGATAAGCCTACAAGAAATAGCCATCTCAAACAAATTAACGGTCCAAAAATGCATGCGATGCATGCAATGCATGGATGCTTGCCTTGCAGGGGCATCTCGATCCAATACTCGGATCGATAGCATTCTCGTGCTTCAGTTCCCAAGATATAGCAACATTGCGACAACTAGAGAACTTCCAGTTTGTACAAACTGGATCCAAGAGAAGGTCGAAGGATTGTCCCACGTAGGAAAAATTAGGCCAAGATGCACAGGTCACAGAATATGGCAAGAAACTTCAAGAAAGGTCATTCATGTAGAAAGATGCCCCTGCATGAGATTAAAGAAAAAAATTAATGGTACTGCTGAGAGATGAGAATGTGCCGATGAGAAGCTGATGAAGAACCATACGATAAGTAGCGATCTTCCTAACGAATTTGCGGTAAAAAATGCATGTGATGCATGCAATGCACGGATGATCGCCTTGCACGAGGATTCCTATCCGATACTCTGATCGATGCTTTCCTCTCTGATCAACATGCATGGTCCAATTGGGTTCCCCCAGGGGAGATTTGGGAAGTTAGTGGCAATGTTCTTGTGGGTAACATATACTTCCTAGTAGGTAACATAATATTTGGTTCTGGAGGTGCTCAATCCGGCAGGTGAAAATTTTTGCATATCATTATGGTAAATGCGCAAGCAAGCGATTAGAAAACTTAACCTCCCCATAGTAATGAATTTCATTGTAGTCTTGTGTGTAGGATATGCCAACAACTTCTGAACATGAAGTTGAGCACACGATCCATAATCTGGATTAAAGCAAGAAGAAAACATAAGAAGAAGAAACAACGAAAAGGTATGGCAAAAATGGCAATGCTGAGAATGAAGGATATGACCGTCTTGTCAAGTCAGCTCTTATTTTCGTGAACGAACGAACTGAACGAACGAATGCATGCCTGCCTGTATGATGTCTGATGGGACAATGCAATTGGAGGCTTTCTTCCAATGTGTTGCTTCACCTCTATTTGCTCCGATGCTTGCATCTGCCCCATCATTTGGTGTTTTGATATCTTATTCTTCATTTCTGCTCCAAATCATTAACCCCTTCACTTTGGAGAGATGGATTACCTCTCGTTTTTATATGATTTAGGACCAGGTTAGAACTGAATGTCAATTCATATCATTGCAGATTATGAAGCTATTGGCAACAATTAGCACATATCCAACTGCAACATTGCTATCTGTTGGATTGCAGATAACAAAAGCTATAGCCAACAGTTAGCACATATCCAAATGCAACACTATTGTTTGTTGGGTGTGTAACTGTTATTCTCGAAAATGGAAGCAAGAATAGAGAAATGCAAGTTAAATGTGACTCTAAAGTACATTCAATGCAAAATCGAATAAACACCGAAAGTACTGCTTCTAGCACTTTTCACTTCAATAATGTGCCCTAAGATCCCTTCTTTTTATGACATCAATGTATAGTGAATGAACCGCGGTATTCTGAGTTCATGTCGTAGGCCAGCATCTTGTGGAGATGGCATGCTGAGGTGATTCTTGTGCAAGGAGGTGACATATACTTGCACTGTTATCATAAATGCAGTATGTGTATACCTGCAAATGTTTTTTCTCTTTGTTGCAAGCCATCTTTATGGCCACAGTATACTTGAAGGAAAGTCACTGTGGCAACTTCCATTGTAGAGCAATTCCTTACAACATTATCAGCTAAAGTTAATGGGACATACACTTCTGTTTCTCATAGCAGTTATGCTGTCTGTAACAGTTGATCCAACTGTTCCTTGGAACCCGAGGGACGCACACGCACAAACAACCTCCTCTATGAATAAAAGAATGTCTGTCAAATCTCTCAGTTCCCAGCCAACAGAATTGCCTGTCCCCGATAATCCTGGAAGGAAGCCTGACTTGATGCCATACTCATTGACTAAAAGTTTTTTTGCAGTTTCACCTATAACAGCATCCCCAAAATCAATATGATACAAAATATATCTTGGATTTGCTGCCAGTTCACCCAAGTATGTAGATGTCCAATTTGTCCTTGGCAAGTCTGTCATAATAAAAACAGCAATCTTCTCTCTACCCTTGAGTTCACTGTATATAGGTTCTAGTTTAAGCTTAAGGGTTGAAAATGTTTTTTCCCAATGATTTTTAAACTGACCATCTAGAAGACGTAACTGTGCACAGAAAAAGGGTTGCTTTATGGTCTCCTTTACATAACGTTTTCCTGCTTGCAAAATATCATCTGTGAAGGGAAAAAATTCTGTCTCTCTCAACAGTTTAACCATTTTCTCATTTCCAGAGGGGTAGGACAAATCGACATGCAATTCTGCTCCTTGATATTGGGATGAAAACAAGCTGCCAAATGCCAGGACTGGCGCTTTTCCTGCCGTTGTATAATGGCCAAGGGTTTCATAGATGTCCCTTGGTTTTCGTTGACCAAAGTGCTTTTTTGGTTTCAACCTTATAGAAGCACTTAAATTATAGACATTACTGGAAAGCAGTGACCTAACATGCTGATCCTTGGCTACAATTGATTGATCCCTATATGTCCACACTGTTGTTGCACAGCTATCGCTGACTCCATACACACAACATTCAGGCTCTGGCTGAAATTGTGAAAGGAGGTTGGCACAGCCTTTTAATGATCCCCATGTCTGAATGCTACTCACCAGCTGATGGCACAATGGACCAGCACACCCTGCCCCTATGTCAGCACCACACCAAAGAAGAGAGAAAATGCGAAAATCAATGGTCCTGACAATGGAAGGACTGACTGCAGAGATGTTAACAATATCTGCAATAGAGAAGTACCTGCAGATACAACAATATTTTTAAAAGCAAAATTGCCTTGACTGGTAAATTAAACTCATTCTACATCACTAAGTGATCATCAAGTAGCAATGTGCGTCTGTTATCAAATCTACGCTTCTAACTGTTAATTAATCAATCTCGAACTTCATATCTCCAGCTATTGAGGACCATCTTTCACATGTTAATATATTCTATCTTCAGTTCCACTCTTAACCCTACGACATTCATGTGTTCACATGATAATCTTTGAAGGTCATCCACAGAACTGTCAATAGACCAAGTTCAAGTGATATCAAATGCCATGTAGTATAAGCCTCTTAAGGTGTTTGTGCTACCAATCAATACCTCCAGCAACAACTGCAGTTCAAGAACTATGTACTTCACAATACTAACAACTCCCATATTACATGAAGAACTATGAAAATTCAAACACTGCACTTCTTAGCACCCCAAATCAATCTACTTTCGGAACTATAGCAAGTAGCAAAGGCAGGTAACAAATTCAAACACTGCACTCCAAATCAATCTACTTTCTTTTTGTCACATTCCCAAATAAGCTATGATAAGTTCTAGTCCAACAAGCAAATGCAACCATCATACCTGGATTCAGAAATAAGTTGGGAAATATGCGACAAAGCTTCCAATCGAAGGACAGGAGGATCCACAACTCTGTACTTGGGGCAGCTACCAAGACTCAAAGCGTGGTGATCAGTAACAGGAGGAATAATTAGGGTGCGGTTAAGAAGCCCTGCAATCCGAAGCGCATTTCTGAGCTCCCCAACCTGGTTGCTGAATCCGCTATGTGGAGCATACCACATGTACTTCTCGTTTTCAGGCAGCAGTTTCACCGACGTGGGCAATAGGGCCCTGTTGGTCGCACATTGTGGGCAATGGCGCTTTGTCGACCCTTGCACATCTGAAGCAAGCGGGTATGTCTTGAAGGCGTATAAGAAGAGGCAAACCGGTACTAGTAACAACACAGGGAAGCAACGCAGCATGTGGGTCGTCAGTTTGACCCGCCATCGCGTCATCTAAGGCGTTGATACTGCGGAATCTGCCAAGGTCTAGATCCTGCAGAATCTGTTTGTCCACAAACACAAGGCTTCTTTCTGATCCAAAAATATTAGTCTTACCGTCAGTCGGACATGTCAGCCGGGAATGTGGCAACAATGCCTCCAGCGGATGGAAATATGGCTCCCGACATGGAAGGAGGATGGTCGGACTATGCCCAAAAACGAGGAATTCGATATTTCCTGGTATGCAACTCGTTTTTGTTATAAACTACTATTAGCTTAGAGGACTGATAGGACTGATATCAGTACTTGGCACATATATATCCAGTTAACATAAACAAGTATAATGTACGCTTTAAATGGAGCCAAAAACAACTTCTCGTTTATATAGATTATAAACAGAATGATAGATAGCACAGGATATCACGATTCATCATCTAGGCTTAATTGCCATCTTATATGCTGTACTGAAAATGAACGCTTACAACAAAAACTACAGAAATGAAGACAAAGTAGTTAGACAAAGTAGGAGGAACCTGGAGTAATGGAATTCGAATCCTCGACTTCTAGAGCTTTAGTAAGGATGCCAGCGTTAATTAATCCGCAGAACAAAGAAAATAAGCTGCCATTGGCAAAGAGCAAAGACACAGTTTGTACTGCTATAAGTACCTTGCTGATTGCTATCAGTGTTCTTTAGGGAATAGTGCTTGCATCCTACCCTCATGTGCATCCACTCATTGGTCCATAATCGATGGTATTTGGGGTCATTTGCATTGTTGCCAAGTGATAATTGTGAACGTGCTTGTAAGGACAAGGATCATTGATGACTCATAAAAAATCCCCATCTAAATAGCAAAAACATTTCATTGAACTTGACAGTCCTGCAGGAAGTCCGTGGAAGTTCGTGACAAGTCTTCTTATATGTCTGTCATACGTGATCGATGGGGAACACACAAAGATGTGCATTACCCCAAGAATAGGTTCCAAAGGGCATATACTCTAGTCGGGTGCAAAAGTGATCTGATATCTTGATAAATGAGAACAAATATTAATTCATTTCACAACCATAACTGGACATTTCTTATTAGCGAAGTATAGATAAGCATTGTAGCTTCTGCTGGAACCGTTAAGAGGACATAGTTACTGAATAACTCCAGAACAAAAAAATCTGTATCTGTATCTGTTAGATGATGCTCTCGTTTTATGTCAAACTTATCTTTTTTTATGCAACTTGATGCATGTAAGAGGCTTCTCTTTCAACCATGCTTTGTGGTAATGCTTGTTGCATGTGCAACTGCAGATAAACTTCGTGGATCTTCTAGGTGTAGTACGGTCAAAGCTTGTGCCGTCATCTGCCATAGAGGAAATTGCACGCAATGGCGCAGGCTTTGCAGGATATGCAGCACATTTTGACCTGAGCCCAGCAGATCCTGATCTGGTGAGCATTACTTGCAACTCCCATTTTTATGCTTTTTGGAGACTGTAATTTGCCAACTTACAAGACTTCAATGCAGTTTGCCATTCCCGATCCAACAAGTGTTATCCAGCTTCCATGGAAGAAAGACATTGCCTGGGTAGCCAGTGACCTTTACATGCATGGGAAGCTGCTGAAGCAAGCCCCTCGCCAACAGCTCAAAGACCAGGTAAATCTCGTTAACATTTAATATTTGTGCATAAAGCAAACATGACTAGCTCTCAGAAATTACATTAGTAAGAGACACACATAAATAAGGCCGTGATAAGTTCACTCGATTCTGCAATTTGCACCAAGTGAAAGTAAGAAATTTGCCAAGAAACATACTCGGAATTAGTCTCTTTCATGTAAATGGTTTATGTTAAACTCACTTTTAAGCAAATAGGGACAATCAGGCATGAAAACTTTGGGTGATAAAAATGAAAACCAGACGCATGCAGCAGGCTCAACCATCATCAAAGCACAAATCCTGGAATAGTTAATCCTTATAATTGGAGATTACTCTAAAACATATCAGTACCTGCTATTGTTTTGCAGGTCTTACGAGCAAGGACGAAGGGTTTTAGACCGAAAACTGGTGTGGAGTGCGAATTTTTCTTACTATCATCTGAAGGATGCATAGTTGCTGACAAACATGATACAGCATCAAAACCATGTTACGAGCAGGTATCAGCCAGAGAAGAAATATGGGAATTAATTTAACGTGGGCTAATCTGCATATTCTCATTCAGGGTGCGCTTATGAGGAGATATGATATCATTTCCGAGATTGTGGATTGCCTGCAACTTCTTGGGTGGAAGCCTTATCAGGCTGATCACGAGGTAATATATTCTTCTTGCTTTGCAATCTGAAAATGCTGTCGAGCGCTGCGGGGTACATTAGGATGACCACTGTCTGATGTGTAGTAGTTTAGGAGTTTATTTGCATCTTTTGTCTAAGGTTTGGACATTGTTATAGGTATAACCACCTCAAAGTAGGATAGCAGTCGAGAATGATCTTTTGCCTTATATATTGCCATTTAAACCAATAGCAAATCAGTGGCGTTATCTTACTTTATAGTTAAATGGCTATGATTATGGCATCTTACAGGATGTCTCCTCTGGCAGGATGGAAATGGGCAATTTGAGATCAATTGGGAGTATGATGATTGCATTGCTACAGCAGATAAGCACGTGTTTTTCAAATTTATGGCCAAATCCATTGCCGAGAAACATGGTCAGTACCACAGTAGCATATAAGTAGTATCCGGTTCTTCAGATTAACTTTTAAGAGTCTTATTTCGCAGGAATGAGAGCAACTTTCATGCCTAAGCCTTTCACAACTCAAACAGGAAATGGTGCTCATTGTCATGTTTCTCTTTGGGAACTGTCTGGAAAAGAAAACCTATTTTATGATAAGGATGGTGACCTGGTATATCTAGAAATACAGATGCTTTGGTAAAGTGAAATTTCAAGTCATTATCCATTAAATTATCCTTTCTCTTTGCAGGGGCTTTCTAGGATGGCTTATGAATTTATGGGAGGTGTCCTTGTACACGCCAAGGTTTTATTATGCTCTTTATGACCATTTTCTTACATATAATCATGTCTTACACAGGTTTTGGAAACTAATGGATAGCTTTTTCAGTTTCATAAGTATGCTAGTTACTAGGGAGAAATAGAAACCTAGCTTTAGATGATGATGGTGTGAAACTGTTTCTTTCCATTCCTTCCACCTGAATTATGCACCTGCTACATCATCTCACAGGCTTTGACTGCGATCTTGAATCCAACTGTAAATAGCTACAAACGTATTGATGGGACATCAACTTTATCTGGTTCCTCTTGGGCACCTTGTTCTGTGTCATACACTGGAAACAATCGCACTCATATGCTACGGTCAGTATTATGGTTTCCAACCTCAATGTTTATTTAGTTATCAACATTCTTGTGGCTACTTGGGAAAAACTAGGATTCCAGATGCTGGCAGATTTGAGTTGCGCCTTCCTGATGGAGCAGTGAATCCTTATCTGCTTCAGTCATCCATATTAGGCATGCCCTTATTTGTTCAATTGTGTTACAATGCAGGAATATCTGATGATATATATACATTTTGCAATATATTAGATTATGATGTTTTTGCTTTAAACTTTTGCTCTGATCCTTGTTTTGGTTTTTTCAGCTTGTGGTTTAGTTGGAATAGATTCTCATCTGGATCCTGGACCACGGTGTGATTGGAATGGCCACTTGCCACCTCCTCAAGGAAAGGTATTCGATGTATTGCTATTGTTTTCAACAACAGTGTACTAAGTGCACGATTTTATATTCACCAGACACTTGAAACCCTCCCAAAAAGCCTACTTGAAGCACTGCAAGAACTTTCTACGTCAGATGTCCTAGCAAAGGTCAGTTATTGATAAGCTTTTAACTATATTGGCTTTGCTTTATTATTTCTTGTTCGTTACAGGCAATGGGAAATGAGTTCATCAAGAGTTATTTGAAGGTTCAAATGGAACGTTGGAGATCATTTACTCGTCATTTAAGCCAGTGGGAAATTGATACTACTTTAGATTGTTGATTTCAACCTATAAAAACTGAAAAAATGTGATGGAACACAAAACCTCTTTATAAGAATGAACCCAAAATAGAGGTCGTTACACGCATGAAATTGTGATTCCTACCCAACAAACACTGAAGCAAAATGGTTTCAAATGGGTCATTATTAAAGAGAGACTTTCACCCTCAGCACATCTCATTTGAGCTGCCATTTTTTGCTCAAATGCTGATTTTCATTTGGCCATTGATATATTCTTCTCAATCTCATTTCCAACCATAATGTTAGTAGTTTATGGCTGCATTCATAAAATCTGATTCAAAGAGTTTGCCTTACAATTTTCACTTCATTTTTTTTTCTTTTTTATAACTCTCTCTTCTTGATTAAATGCCTAACAAGTTAGTGGATACTTCTAAACAAGAAAAAGTATGTTTGGACTTCTCATATGTATAATTTGGTTGTCGTTGTGCATATACTTTGTATATGATGGCGTGATATGTACTTGCATCCATGTTCTCAAACAAATTGTGAGTTTGCCTTGCAATTTTTACTTCATTTTTTTTTTCTTAATAATTATAACTCTCTTCTTGATCAAATACCTAACAAGTTAGTGGATACTTCTAAACAAGAAAAAGTATTTTTTGACTTCTCATATTTGTTGTTAGGTTGTCTTTGTGTTCGTTGTGTATATACTTTGTATATGATGGCGTGATTTGTACTTGCATCCATATTCGTTGTTTTTGAATGCATTGGCTCCCTGTCACTTAAATTATCACATACCAGGCCAGAACTGTTGCTCAACCTCCCCTTGATCTTTTTGCCAACAGAAGACCAATCTAGTTGCTCATCCAGTTTGGCCATGGGATAAATGTTGCCGAATGCAGGTGGTTACTACTTTCAATGTTCAAGCTTCATCAAAAGACGATCACAACAAAGTCAAAACCAAATACGGATTACTTTGTAATGTTTTACAAATGAGATAGGGCTTGCACTGTGGCTCGAGGTTTGAATTTGGGATTGCAGCTGCAAGTTAGGGCTATGAACCGTGAGAAATACAAGCATTTAAAAAGGTGCACATGTTAGGAAATAACTTTCTCTTTTCCATTTGGAATTGCCAACTATACTTTGTTTTTTAACTGAGTCAGAAATGTACAAATTTATTTCCCGGGATGATATTATTCCTCAAATCATATGATTACAATATTCCTCTTTTACATTGTCGATAATGATGGAAATGCTCAAAATTGTTGCTCAACAGGAGCTTGACCTGTAAAAGTTTTCAGTTAGCAAATGTTAAAGTAATATCAGATAAACTTCAATATTTCTTACTTAGTCGACGCCACCACCAAAAATCAATTGTCATGTGTACAGCAATATTATACCGAGAGATTATTTTTTTCCTTGTACCTGCATCCATGATCTGAAAACTACTTGTAAACAATCCATACTGGTAAATGTTCTATACATTACCTAAGAATGATATTTCAAAACTCAGATAAGCTGGCCGTTTAAAAAAAGAAATGATGGATCATTGATGAGCCTGGAAATGTCTACACAATACTTGGCAGTGCTGTTTCTTTACAAATATGATAAATTGGTATTGTGACATACCTGAGCTCACGCATCTTTTGTCCAAATGACTGTTGAAAGCCTAACAATTCATTTTCTACATCCTGTTATCGTAAGAAAACAGCTTATGTAAACATTGGAAAGCTAACTTAACATCAGGGAAAAATCAACCAAAGAATTGATTGGCAAACAGTCATACCTTTAGCTTTGCAAGACATGCATCTTTTCTGCGCCTCTCATGTGCCAACTCTGCCAGGACCTCCTGCAATAAAATATTTCAGGATCAAAGTTTCTTCTTCACATTCTAACACTTACAGGACTGATATTCTACCTGCATATGTTGGAAGAAAGAATAATCTTCCGTAACATTTTTTGAAGCTTCATCCTCAACCGTATCACTACCTTCCTCCAAAGGTTGCTCCTCTGTCTGTCCATCCTTTTCCCCATTATCTGTCTCACAGCTTAGAATCTGTACAAATATTTCTGAAGTTACCAATGAACATTAATATCAAAACACAATACACATCAAGCTTTTGACCTGCTGAAAGGAACAAAAACATCAGCTGTTCCCTGTCTCATCAAGGGACATTTAGACATTAAAACAAACATGGCAGGTAATGATGATACCTTCTTAGCCAAGGTAGGATCATAGACCTGCAATCCCGACAAAACCTATCAAATTGACTGGACAAGTTACAAATATATCCCGAGTTTATATTTTGTATCTCCCAAAGCAAGAAAAGATCAACAAGTTCAAGCAAAGGACCTTTGGCCCAAGGACCCTAATCTTTTGAGCCATATTTACTTAGCGGGTGTGCACCTGCATACAACACAGAATATAATTCAATTTTTGCATTCATTACATCAAGAACAACAACAGCAAATGATGTTGGCAAAAAAATGGCATTGAATTATGTCTTTGGAAAAGTTGTACTTCTGTTGAAAAGTCACATGTCCTCAAATCAGATTAGTTGAAGGAAGGCACAAAGAAGATGACCACCTTAACTGAAAGGATAACTTGACCACAGTATGGGCAGGATTATTCATTACAAATGCTATGGCTAGGAGATGGCTATTCTCTCAGCTTTGGTATGTTAACAATAGCTCCTACATATTGCTACAGTACTAGTCTGTTTACAATCTTGGTTCTCACAATACTGTTGTCTTTGCGAGTCAGAATTTAGCTGCAACATTCGTGACAACATAATTATCAAAAGCTGCAAACAAAACAAATCCGGCAAAGACACCTCACCTGGGCTCAAGTTCTTGTACAAGGTATATGATTAAGCCAAGAAAGACACAAAGCTCAATCAAAATAAAGCAAAGACACCTCACCTGGGCTCAAGATGATTAAGCCAAGAAAGACACAAAGCTCAATCAAAATAAATAAACTTAATTTACGGTCTACAAGCAACGAAGTGTACTTCCTATTTTGCTTCTAAAATCCTGGACAGATGTAGCTAGAAGCCGCGGATAAGAAAATTTGCCTAAACAACAACAACAGCCTAAAAGTTAAAATACACCTATGCTTCGGATTTGCATCTAAGTAATAAAGATAATTTGCACAAACCAATTGCATCATACGCAGAGAAGGAATTCTAAAATTATAACAAAGGAAAGGTAATATAAAGACTTACCGTAGCAGGAAAGAAGATAAGAATGAGGAATTGGAGCAACTACGGCAGGTTAGAGGCAAAGGGCAGAACAGAAGAATGAAAGGGTTGGCGGCTGGGCTGGGTAGTCGAGCAGTTGGAAGGAAGGAATGGACGGCTACGATGCGCCGAAAAAGTCCCCTGTTCTAAACTGAATATTTCTTTCTTGGAATTGAATATTTAAACATGGCTGAATACTTCAGCTCAACAATTGCTTAAATATTATTATTGGTGTCCTCTCCAAAACGTTAGTTCAATCATCAACACTTTAGATGTTAACATTTCCTCTTGTATGGACGTTACATCGAAGTTGATGTCTTTGTTTTGCTCTAGTTGGCCTTGCCTGCTCTTAATATTCTCTAGTTGGCCTCGCATGTCAAAAGTTTGAAGCATCCAAAATACTTCAGTTGAAATATGCCCAACACTTTAGTTGGACAGGCAAATGGTAATCACCCTCTCTGACACTGATGTTTAATGAGTTAGTTTCCTACTTTAATTGGAATCACAACCCTCTCTGACGCTTGTTCATGGATTGGTTTCCTAGTTCAGTTGGAATCACAAGACTTTGACGATGACGCTGATGTTAATGGATTAGTTTCGTGTGGTCGGCATTGCTTATTCTTAATATTCTTGCCTAAAACTTTATGCCATTTCATTAACTTGTAAAACAATCAACACAAATGTACTCTTCCTCTTCCTCTTCCTCTTCCTCTTCCTCTTCCTCTTCCTCCAGATGCAATCCCATACAAGTGTACTTATGCCTTAGCCATTCATCTCCCACATGCTGGGAGCATTTGCTTCTCTCGCATTAGCCCTTGAGTTCTATGTTTATTGGTTTACATTCCAGTAGACATGCCCGGAATGATTATAGAAGAAGAAGAAGAGCATATTTTACATCTACTAGAGACAACAAGTCTATGAGATGCCCATAACATCACCATTGCCCATTGGGTCCTTCCCCACTCATTTTATATTGAATGTGTTCCTATGAATAGGCTCGAACCCGAAACATATTCGTATCTGATCTAGGGTCTCAATTTATATTACCATCTACTAGGTATCTAAGCTACGGTCTCAATTTATTTTATCATCTACTAGATAAGATACACACACACACACACACAATGATGACCTAAGTAAATTCTTATGTTCGGATGGCATTAATTGAAACCCACTTGAGCGCTTTTGTTTTTAGGGTCTGGGTCTATTTTGTTATCGTATCATCATGATGACCTATGTTTGGATGACATTATAATGGAATTTCGTGATGACATGTGTTTGAAGGGCATTAATTGAAACCCACGTAACCAGCCAAGCAACCCC
>JAANSK020220864.1:0-14305 GCA_011763485.2 Isoetes engelmannii
TATCACCACTCTTCTCCTTTCTTGTGGGTTCCTCTGCCCCTTGCGCACTTGCCCTTGGCTGCCACTGTGCATGCTCGAACGCAGGCCCTTTGGAGGCGGGCTGCTGTCCTCACCTTGGAGGATTGGTATTGGGATGGTCAGCTAGCTTCGTGGGAGTTCCTTCGAGCTCGCTTTCGCCTGAGGGGCAGTGACCGGGCTATCTGGGAGCGGGTGGTGGGGAGTATTCCGCTACACATACCTTTAGTCCTGCAGGATGATGTGGTGATGCAGGTTTGGAAGGTTTATCCTGATGGTGTGGCCTCTTGTTTTGTGCGGTCTTGCTACCGGGTGATGGCTATTCATGACACCCTGCCCCCTTCAGGCAAGTGGTCTTTGCAGCTTACGGGTTCTCGATGATGCTCAGTTTGGACGTGGACATGGAGCCCACTTCCCCCACCGAAGGTTAGGATGCTTCTGTGGCAGGTGGTGCACCGCTGTATCAGGGTGAATGCTCTTGTGAGTCGGTTTAGGCCGGGTGTGAGCCCTCTCTGCCCTTGGCCTTCGTCGTGAGACTGTGGAGCATTGTCGGTTTTATGCCCTCACTTGCAGATTGCCTGGGATTGGGTCAGGACTTTGTTTCAGGTGAGATTGACTAGCCAGCAGTTGCTGCTTCATGTGTATCCTAGTGCTTGGCCGCTCCTGCGGAAGCAAGCCTTGCATTTGTGTGTGGCTTGGTTGGTGTGGCTGATCTGGAAGTGGCGGCGGTTGTGGATCTTTCAGGGGATTCAGCAGCCTGCAGCCTCTCTGGTTCCTCGACTCAGGCACAAGCTATTTCAGAGCTTTCTGGTGTTCCCGGGATTAGCAGAGCGGAAGTTCGCCATTTGATGGGACTTCTTGGGTATTGTAGATGGTGATGGGTTGTTTGTACATCAGTAGAGTTGCAGTTTCTTTGTGAGTTTATTGTGGAGTGTCGAGGTATCGATGTCTTTTTGGGGCAGTTCTCCTTCCTCCTCACTCGATTTGTAACATTACCATTCTTTTAATATATTGATGACACATTTCTTCAAAAAAAAGAATCGACAGCGCAAATAAACTGCCCAAAAAGTACTCATTTATATTAAACGGTGATACCTTTAAATGATCACATGTTTATAAAGAATAGAATATATGATTATCGTCTAGAGAGATCAATTGGCCTATGGGGCCCAAACAATGAGAGGCAACAAGCGTATTACTATCAGGAAACATGGACAATGTAATAAAATTGTAATCAATACATCCATATGCTCGAGGATGGCATAACTGAATGGACATGTAGCAAACATTGACACCAACAAACAATCCAAGAAATGCTATTGTCGGTTTGGTAGTCTATTTGCTGGTGGAACCAATAAAGTGCGTAAATGTTTCCAGAGCTCTTAATAAATAGATAGGTAGATAAATGGGCTGAAGAAAATCGACAGAGGAGAAAATGGAGAAAATTCGACACTGCACGTCACCTTAAAATGATCACATGGCTATAAAGTCCCTATCATATTTCGTACATCGACAACTACTCATATGGACGTTATCGCTTAAAAAAAGGCGTGCAGTGCAGGTATAATTAAATTGCACTCTTCATTGCCAACATCTCCATTCAGTGACCGCATAGCTTGTAATTGGAGCCCACTTGTCAATATTGACCTCTCACTTGTCAAATAATATGGGATGGAGAAAATCGACAGCGCAAATAAACTGCCCAAAAAGTACTCATTCGTATTAAAATCGGACACCTCTAAATGATCACATGGTTGTAAAGGAAACACAGACTGAGTAATTAAATTGTAAATAGTACACCCATATGCTCGAGGATGGCATAACTGAACAGACATGTGAGCAAACATTGACACCAACAAACAAGTCAAGAAACACTATTGTCTGTTTGCTAGTCTATTTGTTGGTGGAACCAATAAAGTGCATGCATGTTGCCAGAGCTCTTAATAAATAGATGAATAGGTAGATAGATAAATGGGCTGAAGAAAACCGACAAAGGAGAAAAATGGAGAAAATTCGACATTGCACATCACCTTTAAATGGTCCCATGGCTATTCCTGTCATATTTCGTACATCGACAACGGCTCATATGGAGGTCATCACTTAAAAAAAACGCGCAGTGCATGTATAATTAAATTGCACTCTGCACTGCCGGCATCTCCATTCGGTGACCACATGGCTTGTAATTGGAGCCACCAAGATCCTCTAGGAAATATGGGGTAGATAACACCCTTGAGCATTACAGCCTCGAGAGTTTTGGAGCGTCCGACCACTATCAGAAAGATCTCAGTCGTCCATTTGATAACAACTTAGGATTTTATGAAGTAGCGATGTGTTATAGGATAGATAACGCCCTGCTAGAGAGCGTTACAGCTCTAGTAAAACACGAGCGGCAGAGGGTAATATATGATATATGTGGCAAACATGTAGGAAAAAACACTGCTCGTTAACCGACGACATTTGGGACTCCATAACGCAGACTAGTAGCTGCAACTTCAACCATAACGCCAGTACCTTTGAATCTAGCTACAACCAACATGCCCAGGACTTAATCTGACATCATTTGTTAGACTCCACCCAACACACCACAGAAGTCATTTAACAACGAACCTCTATTTCTATTTCTTAAAGTAGTCATTTAGTGGTGGAGTCAATAAAGTGCAGGGATGTCATTATAAAAAAGTGGCCAACCTTCGGTAAAAAAAGAAAGAAAAGTGTCTCTGTAAAACTCCAAGAAGTCATTTAATATCGAAGCTCTAGGATTTTATTTTATTCTATTCTATTTCTATTTCTTAAAAACTTTGGTCAATATTGTCCTCCCACTTGTCAACTAATATGGGATGGAGAAAATCGACATCTCAAATAAACGGCCCAAAAAGTACTTTTATATTAAAAGGTGACACCTTTAAACGATCACATGGTTGTAAAGGAAACGTGGGCAGTGTAATTAAATTATATGTAGACAATACACCCATATGCTTGAGCATGTAGCAAACATTGACACCAACAAATGATCCAAGAAAGGCTATTGTCTGTTTGGTAGTCTAGTTGCTGGTGGAACCAATAAAGTGCATGAATGTTGTCAGAGCTCTTAATAAAATAGATGAATAGATAGAAAGATAAAAATTGACTGAAGAGAATCGATAGAGGAGAAAATGGAGAACATTCGACACTGCACGTCACCTATAAATGATCACATGGCTCTGAAGTCCCTGTCATATTTTGTACATCATCAACTGCTCATATGGACGTCAAGTGTCAAGAAAAAGCGCGCAGTGCAGGTATATTAAATTGCACTCTGCACTGCCGACATCTCCTTTCGGTGACCGCATAGCTTGTAATTGGAGCCCACCAGATCCTCTAGGAAATACGAAGGGGTTCACCTCCCCCTGAGAGCCCGTTACGTCTAATAAATGGGCGAGCGCGGAGGGGCGAGCCCATTTATCTGGCGTAATGGGCGAGCAGGGGGAGGCGAACCCCTTTAACCAGCAGCCCCAGCTTCGACACCCACATCTCCATTTATCACCCTCCGTAGCAAGATTATCATCCTCCACAACAAGATTATCATCACCCAAAGCTGGATTATCAGCTCCCAGCCTGATTATCTCCATCCGAACCTAAATCCAGGGCTGATCATTCAGGCTCAGCAAGTTTCTTACCAAGTAGTGGCCTGTTATCATACGTCTGCAACGGACGATGCAGATCATTTGGATCAACAAAGCTACCGGTTAAAGAGTAGATAATGCCCTGACAGAGAATAGAATTGAATAGAATAGAATAACATTTTTATCGTACAGCTCCACTAAAACACGAGCTCCACTAAAACACGAGCCGCCGAGGGTAATATATGATATATGTGGCAAACATTTACGAAAAAGCACTGTTCATTAGCGGGCGACCTAGCTAATAAAGTGCAGGCATGTCATCGCTGGAAAAAAAGAAAAGAACGCGTCACAGAGATGCGTCCTAGCCAAACCCTAAATCTGGGACTGCAATACGCCTTCCATCTTGATCAACATGGCATTCGGGACTCCAATTCCGTCTGCATTTTTGCCCAAATCCGTTTTGCATTTTTGCCTAATTGTGCAGTTCGTAGATTGCAGACTAGTAGCTGTAGATTGCAGACTAGTAGCTGCAGCTTCAACCATAACGCCAGTACCTTTGAATCTAGCTACAGCCAACATGCGCTCTCGAGGTACATCTTTCACTCTTAATTAGTCTACAAGAAGCAACTAGCACTGATCTCATGGATTTTTTTTTTACATTGGATTATGTCTTAACATTAGAGTTTGTTTTGAAGCTCTTAATGGTTGTACAGATTCAGCTTGCCAGATAACGAAACCCCAAAAGATGTGGCTTATCAGATCATCAATGATGAACTCATGTTAGATGGAAACCCAAGGCTTAATCTGGCATCATTTGTTACAACTTGGATGGAACCAGAATGTGACAAGCTGGTGATGCAGGCCATAAACAAAAACTACATAGACATGGATGAATACCCTATCACCACAGAGATCCAGGTACATAAATTTGGTTCTGAAACAGTAAGTTCAAAAAAGAATTTCTTAGCAATTTCATACTAAAGATTTGACGATTGCAGGATCGCTGCGTGAATATGATAGCCAGATTATTCCATGCTCCCCTCAAACCAGAACAATCAGCGGTTGGAGTTGGTACTGTTGGATCTTCTGAAGCCATTATGTTGGCAGGTTTAGCATTCAAAAGAAAATGGCAGAATAAGCGAAAGGAACAGGGTTTGCCATATGACAAGCCAAATATTGTTACTGGAGCCAATGTCCAGGTATGTAGAAATTAAATGAAGTTCTCCATTGCCATCAAATAATTTTGTCTGGTCAATGCATATGTGTCTGATATACTTGTTAATCAGGTCTGTTGGGATAAATTCGCGAGCTATTTCGAAGTCGAATTGAGAAAAGTGCAGCTTACAAAGGATTACTATGTCATGGATCCTTGTAAGGCAGTAGAACTTGTGGATGAGAATACCATTTGTGTGTGTGCAATTTTGGGATCAACATATAATGGAGAATTTGAGGATGTTGAACTGTTGAACACTCTTCTGAAAGCAAAAAATGTCAGAACAGGGTAATTAATTATTATTTACCTGGGTACTTATAAAATTGGGGAGAAAAAAGAAAGAAAAGAATTTAACTAATAGCTGTGTGTTGTAGGTTTGATACTCCAATACATGTGGATGCAGCAAGTGGGGGCTTCATTGCTCCATTTTTATACCCAAAACTGAGATGGGATTTCAGGCTTGACCTGGTCAAAAGTATAAATGTAAGTGGCCATAAATATGGGCTTGTATATGCTGGCATTGGATGGATAGTATGGAGAAGCAAAGAGGATCTTCCTGAGGAACTCATATTCCATGTCAACTACTTGGGTAGCGACCAGCCTACTTTTACTCTCAATTTCTCCAAAGGTATACTTTATTCTTTGATCTGATTTCTGCTTTGGCCAAAGAGGTCTTTTTTCTTTAAGTCCTTTTTCTTTTGGAACATAGCAGATTAGCATCCTTCATGAAATGTTTTTTTTTTTCCCTTTCCTTTTATTATTACATTTTGTCTTTATACTCTTATTTATGCTTTACTACCTTGTCATGAAGTTGCTTGAACTTGTACACTTACCAACTTATGCCTTGCTTGACATAGGAGCTAGCCAAGTAATTGCACAATATTATCAACTCATTCGATATGGATTTGAGGTACTTTTGCTTCTAATAAACCTAAAAACTTCTTTGCAACTCTTTTTACCCCGTCCACATTTTGTAGGGATACAAAGGAATCATGCAAAATTGCAGAGCAACTGCAACATATTTGACAGAGGGCATAAAAAGGACAGGCAAATTTGACATACTGTCTAAAGAAGAGGGGGTACCAGTAGTGGCATTTGCACTAAAGGATAGGTTCCTCTATAATGAATATCAAATTGCAGAAAGTTTGCGTAAGATTGGGTGGATTGTGCCTGCATATACCATGGCACCTGATGCAGAGGATGTGACCCTACTTAGGGTTGTAGTTAGGGCTGACTTCAGCAGAAATATGGCTGAACGGTTGGTCCGTGACATTGTATATGTTCTCAAAGAACTAGATGCCCGACCCACTGGACTTCTAGAAACCATGAAAGAGGTTCTACATCAACAACCCAAGGAGCTTAAATTCCCAAAGCTAGTCCAGAGCCTTGACAGTAATGGATCTTCAAGGCATCCTTAAAAGTGCAATATGCATAAAGCCACCAAAGTCATGATAAATAATGCAAATATAAAGGATGCAATATATACGAAGCCACCAAAATCATGATTGATAAATAATACAAAACATAGAAGTTATATTCTATATATTAACAATTGTAATCCAAAGAAGATAACAAAAAAATAACGGGGGTTGGACTTTATATTTGAATCCAAATCCTTATGCATTATCTCTCCACTAGAGTTTGTGTCGCAAATCTTCGGCATTATCACATCTTAATCTACACTGGAGTGGGTGTTTGTGTGACCGATGGATTTGTATATAATTGAAACAATTTCAAATGCCAAATGCAAGAATTATTCAACATTCAACATTACTCATGATTCAACATTCATTGGTATGAGTAAAGTAAAAAAAAAAAAATCAAACTAGCAAAGGGGTAGGCTTGATGCAAAGAGTTGGACAGGTGTTGCTCCCTTTTTATTTTTCCCCACATACAACAAATAGCACATGCCGTGGGCGGCTGCTCAGAGGACAACAAGAGCAGAGGTGCAGGGGCCACAATGTGGTGGTTCGCGGTCTTTCTGAAGAAGCAGGTAAGAACCTCATTGGGCGGCTCCAGGCCATGGTCCTCTTCCATATGAAGTTTCATGCTCCCGTGTGCATTTCCAGAGCAACTCGTCATGGTGTTCAACGCTCTGATCCTCTAGGCATTGTCAAATTCACAATAGCGGACACACTGATGAGAGATGTTATATTGCGTCAGGTTGTGAAGCGAAAGGGGACCTCATCGTATGTCGCCCATGGCCTCACCCCACTGCAACAGGAATCATTTCGATGTACTGGTTCAAGGCAAGATGCGGATTTTCCAACCGCCTAACACTGACGTCACGGATGTGATGCACAGAGCTGTTACAACCCCTCGCGGTGCCGCTGTTGCTGCTTCTGCTGCTGCCCCAATGGCTGTGAAGCTGACACTGCTGCTATTGCTCCTGCTATTGCCATTAGTGCTCCTGCTCCTACTGCCGCTTCTGCTTCTCCAGTTGCCACTCCTGCTGCCCCTCTTGCTGCTACACCGCGTCCCGATGCTGCCCCCTTGCTGCTACTGCAGCTCCTCGGGCGTCTACATCTTCCTCTCCCAAATGGGAACTGTACTTGCACATGGTCTCCTGGAACTGTAGGGGCTTCCCCTGACGGAAGGGAGATTGTTCCAACTCCATCACTGTGGATATGGATTTCATCTGTCGGGCTATTAGCACTACTCATCGTTCAAGGAGTGCACATGCAAGTGGGGACATGGAGGTAATAGCCCACTACTATCGAACAACCTTGACACCATCAGTCTCCTTATACAAGACGGTCGACATAATTGCTACATGTAGGTACAATTGTATAATTGCAGTGGTCGACATAATTGCTACATGTAGGTACAATTGTATAATCCCTTTTTTTATGGAAGCATGCTACTTTCCACATATAAATTCTAACTTCTACCACAACCACTCAAGTGTGGATAGGCTGGATCCGTACGTCAATCTATTTGATAATATACAATAGCACAAACTATTGGGGACATGTCATGTTACTCGGAGACTTCAATACACGCACTTGCATGGAACAATTAATGAAGTTTAACCTCTTGGCAGAGGACATGTTACAACGTCGCCCTATAGAGACTTCTTACGACGTGCATTTGATAATAGAGCACACCCAGTTACGAGCTATGGCAGGCAGGTGCTTTAGATGTGCAACATCTTTTACTTGTTTATCTGCAATGGTCTAGCAGTGGCCATCCTCTGCCAACTACACTTGTAGGCAAGAGAATAAAAGGGACGGCTCCAATGTTGTGGATTACGTGCTGATAGCTAAGCAGGATTTGCACCTTCTCACCCACCTTTGTAGTGGCACATACAATAGAGATGAAGAAGTGGATTCAAATCATCAACCACTCTTCCTATAGGTAGTTTGGTGACATGTTAGGATCCCTTGTGCTACAACCCCTCCCTCACATGCCTCAGTGGCACTTGGATTGCAACCACACATAGACTTATTCCCATATGCTCACAGATTAGTTAGCTGGAATTCTGTCACTCCCATGCTACAACAAAAAACTGGCCAATTGACCTAGGTGCTTATGAGTGCTATCGAAAGATGCTTTGGGGATCATCCATAGAGGCCTTGAGGGGCAGCAACCTTTCCTCATAACCAGTGGTTTTGATGATGAATATAAGGAATTTAAACGCTGGCTTTGATGGGTCACTGATTCCACTTGCGCATGCGCACGATCAGACAGTACTGCACTTTTATCAAGGGAAAGAAAGCTAGGTACATTGCGGAGCATCAGAGGAAAATGTTCCATCTTCTGGACTGTCATCGCAATAATGAACGTGGATCTTTATTACTCAAAAGAATACAAAGAGTACATGGGGGACTCAAAACCCAGTGGAGAAGATGTCCACTAGAGAAAAACTACCCACCACGCACATAACATAGAAAAGCCAAGGATACATATCACCAAGAGCACAACTGGCTATGAATAAGTATAAATCTAAAGATATCGCTCCCAAATAATACTCTTGATGTCATCCTTTAAGGAAGAACACTTATAAGCTTTTACAATGCGAGAACAATCACCACTGAGCACTTTGAGTATCTGGAAAGATCTGTCTCTTGAAGATGAGGAGATTTCATCTCTTCCAGATGGACTAGATGATCCAAGCGGATGCCAAGTGGAAAGCCCTCTTTGCCAGCTTCTCCCAAGAGCTGGGGTAGACTGACCATAGGACCTGCTGACTATTCAAGTCACAATGAAAAATGCTTAGAAGCCACTACCAAGCAAGGCTCACATGCTCACACAAGAAAAAGCAATACTCAATTGTCTCATTCCTTAGCATGCAGAGAGGGCAGATCTTAGAGATATGTGGACGAAATTGATCAACAACAGCGTTTACACGCATGCACCTATGAATGATCTGCCACTATAAAATGATTTCTTAATGGAGCAATTTATCCCACACCCATTGCCAGACTGCTTTTTGATGAGTCTCAGGGATAATTAAAGGTCGTTTTGACGATGGAATCAACACCTCAGGATGAAGCAGGATAACATACATCGAGTGCACTAGGTGCTGCTCCTTAAGACCACCATGAACCACCTAGAACTCGGGAGCCATGTCTTGTGGACCAGGAGGAAAATAGCAGCTACTTGTTTTTTCCATTAATCAAGAAAACTCAAATATAAGACATAGATAATCAAGAGATAGAGGGAGAATAGAGAAGAGATAGAGCATAAAGAGAATAGAATGAACAGATAGAGATAGAAGAAGAGAGGAAACAGAATTGAGTTGAGTTGAATTAAATGGGATCTTATCATCTATGGAGACCAATAGGCCTATGGGATCCAATCAAAGAGCACATCAAACATTTTACTGCCGGGGAATAAAAAATCCATGTTCCAAGGTTTTCGAGAGAAAAAACTGGGCAAGTAATAAGCATGCTAATAAATTGTACAATTTTAATGATACATTTCAAAGCAGTGTTTGTGGATATAGCTGAGTGCATATCTAGCTCCTTCTGAAGGTATGATCCCAGTAGTCCCACTGAGGCCTTGTCCTTGTCCAGCATCACATGGATTAGCTTCTTAAGCAAGACCAACTCAGCATAGCTTGCTTGGATATGGTCGAGTTTCAGACAGTTTTGAAGTGTGTAACACTCATCCTCAATGATTCCCAGCTGGAACCATTGACAAATCTTGTCCACATGTGCCTCTTGAATCCATATGTTTGTCTCAAGGCAATGCCTTCCTATGCGAATGAATGATATCAGACTATGTTTCTTCATATGCAAATGTATACGCAGGTAGCCGTTGTGGACATCGTTCAAGCATGGGATTTTTCTGGCTTTGGTAGTGTGCCATCTTGACATGTTCCAGGTTACCAGCATTCCAACGCTTGCTGAGGAAGCAACCGTCGAGGTACTGCCTCAAGGTATGGTTATCCTCTTCAGTTTGTACCTGTATGCATCTGTGCTCTTGCACATTCCATCGGGAGAACCATTGAGCTCATTTTTCCTTCCAACATGCTTTGAGGCATTGCGGACCCATTGCAATGGTATAAGTAAGGATGGGGAGACGAGCATTGTCCATACTGACCACCTTCTAAAAGTAGATGAGGAGGCGGCCAAGTACGGTCCCCTGAAGAGGCAACAAAACTGTCTCATGTAGAAGGATATGATATAGGACATTGGATTTTACCCAAGTGCTCGAGCTAAGAGGGCTTTCTGCACCCGCTAGTCATTCTAGTTGGCAAGGGATACCACCGGATTCCATACCTCAGCCCCATATAGAAGTATGGGCTCCACCAAGACCATGAACAAGTGCGACTGATGGGCTCCGTCCTAAAGCTCTGTTTGATAACTATTGTTCCGCATTGCATATAGTGCCTTCCACCCACCGCCACTTGTAGCCAAATAAAAGTATCTAAAAAATGTAATAGAAAGAAATTCCACTCTCAAATACTTGTACTTTGATGCCACCTCCACATCTTTATCCTGATAAGTGAAGAAGAGAGGCCATGGCTGACATGAGGACGAGAAGTGCAGTACCTTAATCTTGGCCAACATAACAAGAGTTCCAGTGGCCTCGCAGAAGGTATCTAGGGCATCCAGATGTTGTTGCATATCAACAGAGGTGTAAGACAATTAGAGGTCCACATCGTCGGCATATATGAGCTACCAGATAATTTGGTGCATGAGATGAGCTTCGCCACCCCCATGCTCAATAGGCCAACCTTCCAACTGATCAATATAGAGGCCAAACAATGTTGGAGAGATTGGGCATCCTTGGTGAACTCCAATCCTGTTGTTAATAGGTTGGCCTGATAGTGTCATTTGATCTGATCATGTCTCATACAGCCGGTATATTGCATTTTGCAACTCCATAGGGAATCCCAACTGCATCAATCTCTCACACAGCCTTTCTCGAGATCCAGTGTCGATTTGGGAAATTACTTCCTGCTATCTTCAGTCAAGGTTCGCGGTGTGAAAATATGATCAATAGTGGAGTGTCAGGGACTAAATCCTGCTTTTATGAGAGCTCGAGCCTCTGCTTCCTCCACCCACATCATCAACTGCTGCTTGAGAATGCTGGCCAACAGTTCTGCAAACAGCGAGTAGGCCATGATCATGCAATAGTTGGCTGGGCAATCAGTGTCGCCCGCCTTCTAGATGGGAACAACCCTGCTAGTGGTCGACTGTGGGGGAAAGCCTTTATATAGCGCACTGTTGAACAATGCATTTAGGAGGGGCACTATCGGTGATCCTGCCATTTGAGCAGCTTTGTCTGCATGCCATCTAAGCTTTTCGCTTTGCCATTGCCAAGATGCTGTAAACCTTGGCGACTCTTGCCTCTGTGATTACTAGTGTCGGGCCCATCTATGGGGGTATTGTAGCTCGAACTCCAAAAGGATCATAGAGCTACTGCAGGTACTATACCCATTGCTTGAAAGTGATTCCCAGTAGGCTGCAGAGGATTCTATAGTACTAAAAAACTTATTTATGGTGATGTATCATATATTTATATGTATTAATTATGCATAATGTACTGGAATGTCACATATAAAATATGAGAACGAGGAGATCGAGAGAGAATGGAGATAAGGAAATAGAGAGAAAGGAGAATTGAGATAAAGAGAGAATGGGAGGAGGAGAGAAGAGAATGTAGAATAGTATATAGAATAGAGAGAGGAAGAGAGAATCAAATTGAATTTTGAAGCTTTATCTTCCACATAAAAAATATGGTATTGAACTCATACTTAGAAAGATGAACTCAACCATTGAAATATTAATGGCAATAGTTGAACTCAAAAGCTTAGCAACAAGGGGGGTTCACACCGATGAACCTTCAAAACATGTGAGTGGTCGGGGGGTTTCTACTACACATTGCCGTACGTATATGTAAGGCTCCATTGAAGTTTTATTAGTTTTAAAATTGTAAATTTAAGGAAGGAAGGAGGGAAGGGGTATATGAGGACATGAAGTTTTAGACTACAAGTGCTGCAAGATTAGCACAATTAAGAAAAAGTTAGGGGGGTAAATCTAAGATAGGGATATAAAATTAGAGAAATAATAAAACCGTATAAGGGGGTTTTTCTTGGTAGGCATCCTTATAAGGGGGTTTTTTTTCCCAACTCCAGGAACGCAGATGACATATACCACCTCTATAAAGATGAACCCCCCGGGCTTAACAATAATATACAACATCTGAAGAGAGATCAATTTAAGTATTTCTGGTAGTCATTTGTAGCAGAACAATGCAATAGAGAGTAATTGAGTTGCCAAGAATGCATCTAGACATCTGTAAGAGAATATGTTCATGTATTCAAATAAGATTGAAGGTCAATATATAATGTAATGCTGCAAAAGTCCTGTACCTTTTTGAAACATGAGCTATTCAAAATAACTAGACAAAATAAAGATCCAAATTTGAGCAGTAGATACAATGTTATATGGAAAAAAGGGGTAGGCAAAAGGAAATAGTGAAGCATGAGTTCAAGCATTTGGTGGAGCAGAGTCGGAAGGAGCAGAGTTAGAAGCAAAGCTTCTAGAGAACATTGTATTAAAGTATCGATTGAAGGGTTCAGTGGTGCCAAATACATATGAGTTGGCAGACCAACCATTTTGAGCAAATAAATGGAATACATCTTCACTCCGCATTAATAGTAAAAGGGTCCCTAATAGGTCTGCAATCTGTCTGTGATTATAATATAGCTCCATGTACCTTATCAATTGTATTTTTGTAAGAGAGAAATGATGCGAGAATAGAAACCAAAACAAGTAGTGCACTTGTATCAATTTCTTGCAAAATGTTGCTGCCCATGGTTCTCCATTGTCCTTATCATAAACATTAAGTTGCTCTCTTACATTATCAGTTATAACAACCCCTGGAAAATTGCATTTTTAGAAGCCGACCTACTTTTTTGTCAAGGGTGGCCTAATAATAATCAGAGTACTTATCTTCCTTGACCTCTTAAGAAATCAAGATAACCTAGGATCATTCAAGAAAAAACAGTTAGAATCAATGACATTGATATTGAAGCTAGTGTTGAGAAACCCTGTAACCAGGAACCTTGCGTAGAGGAGAATGATGCCGAGGACATGGATGTGGAAGAGAATAATGCAAACAAGAATGATGATGAGGACATGGATATGGAAGAGAATAATGCAAATAAGGATGATGCTGAGGACATGAATGTGAAGAGAATAATGCAAAGAAGAATGATAACTTCAAAATGGTGAATAGTGATGCTAAAGAACAACAGTGGTCACGTCTCTCCTCTTCCTCTTCCATCTCCTTAACGACCAATATCAATAGTTGCGCTCATTTCTTTATTTGATTTGCAGCTTGTTTTTTTGTTGTTCATGTGGCTGCCGCTACTAACGGAGCAGGTGCCGCGTCAGGGTAATAGAAAGAATGCTTGTTGTCGCTACACACATGAGACCGAACAGTTGCAATGCATGCGGGGCCTGAGGTTGATCGAACAACTCATCCCTGCCAAGACAGACCACTAAGCCAACTGAAGCAAAGGTAGATAATAGTAAAAAACCAGTTGGTGCAATTGAGGATAGAAGATTGGTAGTTTCCAGATTAACACGGAAGGATGAGAAAGTGAATTTTCATCATCAGTGCAACAAAGGTATTGTTGGTGAAGGTGTGCTTATACTTGTGGTAATTATATGATGCCATATGAGTTTAGTGTCTAGAAGAGAAATAATGGCGTATATGGCATATAATCTAGTCTACTAGGTTAAGATCTAGTTTACTAGGTTAAGAGACAATTTTAACCTAGTCTTTCTTGCTAGGTTTATGGTTTCAAGACCTAAGGTCTATACAAAAGTTTCGAGGCCTTTTTTAGATACTCCATGTGAACGAATGGTATTGAAACCTGTATGCAGCATCTAGAAGGAAAGATCCAAAACCGATTGTGTAGGTTATGGGATAATTAAGATAAATTCATGTATGCCGAATTGGCCTGTATTGGCTTACGCTGATCGGGTCAGTTCCTTATAAAAACAAAAGGTAG
>JAANSK020220975.1:0-14304 GCA_011763485.2 Isoetes engelmannii
AGAGAGAGAGAGAGAGAGAGAGAGAGAGAGAGAGAGAGAGAGAGATGAAACTCGAATATGGCCCAAAGGCCAAACAAACAAATCATGCTAAAAAATCGAATGAAAAAGCCTGGTTGTATGAAATCCATACAAAGTGATATAGTCTTTGAAGCTCTGTAATCCAACTCCTATAAATATTGTCAATACAAGTTTGCACCTTATGCTCCAAAAAACCAAAGGCATTGCAGAGAGAATTTGATTATGGACGATGTCACTTTTAGATTTGAATGACATGAAAGTGATTCGTAGATAGGCTAGAATCGTAATGTTCCAAAATCCTCATTAGAAGGTCGAACAAACATGGCAGATTTTTCTTTCCTTTTTATTTTCTTATTTTTTGACATGATCTCTTCATCCGCACATATTCCATGGGCCGAGAAATCCCTATCGGTCTAAAGATGACCGCTATAGGTAGATTAGCAAGCACTTAATAATCCTGTAGGCACAGGCCCTTCATGGCAGCAAAGCCATAGCTGACACTCCTTTTTTCCCGTGTGCCTTAACATTTCTTGCTGCAACGGCCACAAATGGGTTAAAAGCAGCGACAACATTTATGCTTCTCTATAACCACATATTAAAATCTATATTCCTTCGTTGCTTTAGCGCTACAACATTACTCCTCTATAACCAATGCCGCCGTAGCTCCCGCAACAAAGCTCCACCGCCATAGTCAACGTCAAAATGCTACGTGTTACAACACGAATGGATGTAATTTCACCAAACATGTAAATTACATTCGGTAATTTTCATGAGTCGTCCATTACACAAGTAAAGGGCCCGGCGGCGCAGTTTGACGGCGCCACTAGGCCCTTTACTGGCATAATGGACAACTTCTAAAAGTTACCTAGTACGTAACTTGTAGTAATATGGTCAAAGTGGAAAGGCCCGAAATCTAAATGGTTGGGCCCCTAGAAGCTTCATTATGATCTCAAATAATATATACATATACTATCAACTATGCACATCTTAGTACAACCCGCTCCTTTAAAGGACAGAGTTGTGACTAACTCTCGCTTCAAGTTTGTCAAAGACAGAGTTGTGGCTAACTCTCGCTATCATGCATCGAGGAATATTTACCTAGTAGAAGCTTCACACCACTTTCTTATTCCTACACTTATATGACATAACTTTAACCTGGTGGAAGCCATTTGGCAGATTTTACATGGGGGATGTCTATTATGTCACTAAATATATTGTTTTTCAATAGAAGGTTAAAGCTCACCACAAGTCAATAAATGACATATAAAGGATTTTAGTTTCATAGGTTTCTAACAATACATGATCTGGGTTAATGGGGCCGTGCAAAGAGATAATGAACCCAAATGATCTTAACTATAAATTGCGGCAGGGGCGCGAAGGCGTGGTTCACCCTATCGCAATGCAGGGTAAACCCACATTCCTGTTACATGGAAGCAAGGTAGATTGGATTATGCTGACATGGCGATTTGTTAGTGGTTAAAATAAGAATAGAATAGAATAGAATAGAATAGAATAGAATAACATTTTTATCGTCCACAGGCAGAATGTAAAGTAAACCAGAACGAAAAAAGCGGAATATCAACTAAAAGTGCAATTAGGGAAAGAAAAATTGCCACATAGCAATAACGGATTGAGATAGGGTAGAACTCAACCTACCTTGCTTTTAAGTTGCTATAGAAGTCAATGGTGGAGATTCAAGGTTCAGTGAGAATGCAGTAAATAATGTTGAACCTATATCAAGTAAGTTGGCATCAGTGTTTCTTTCTTCAACTGAGTTCAGTTTTTAGTTAAGGTTCGTACTAAATGCAGGATTGACTCCATGGACATTGAACATTTTGGGTATGCTGGCCCCTGAGCACACTCTGAGGTATGTGTCCCTTATGGAGACTGACAACAATCAGAGCATGAACAAGGTTTTCGCATGTCAGTGTGCGCCCTTGACAACCCCAAAAGCTTGAATAGAGGGTCTACCCTTCCAAAAAACATTGGAGGCCAAACTCCACACGTATACCTTATTCGGTGGATAAAAACCACTGTTGTTAAATAATCTAGTACACGTATACCTTACCTTATGAGGTGTGGATAAATCCATATTATCCACCTAAAAGTTGATTTACTTTTACTAATAATCTCTTGCTTATCCATCTTGTTACATCTGTTAATCGTGATTAGCCTATTAATATCATTTTGCTTGATTGTGCTTTATTGTATTTCAGCTCATTCTCTCCTCTTTCCTGAAGCGCCAATGACGGCTTTCTGCATTTCTACAGTTTTTTATAACTATGGCGCCACGATTCTGTGATGGGTGCTCTTCTTTCAGCTTTTAAGCTTTTGGGTTTGCCTTTGCATCTGTTCTAGCTAATTCCTGCCATCAGAATTTAGCCTATTTTCCACAAATCCCATTTTTCTTCCTACGAAACTTCTCCTTACCTGCCTCAATCAGGTTAACGCACCGGCCCGTGAACTGGTTTCCTCCCTAAATTTTTCATCCTGGGGAAATATCTCCAGAGTCAAAATTGATACATAATTTGTCGTGATTTATGACTCCACACTGACCTTACAGCACATCTTCCCTTCTTGCTTGCCGCAGCAACGTTTTGAGGTCCTGCAAAAGCTGAATTGAGAGTTCGGTATGTTTCCTGCTTCATTTGTATAGTCCATGAACTTGGGTCTCTGTCAAGTGTGTTAGTATACAGGATATTTTCTGTTCCAGAGTAGTTCTATGCCCTGCAACTCATTTGTATCTCTAGATTGTAAAGATCAGAGACACGTTTCTGAAAGCTGCCTATTTAGAGATGCTTTTTTCAAAACTAATATTGTGTAATTTGATAATGTTAACCTGTCTTTGCAGGCTTTAGTGGCTGCCTTCTTTCACTTGATTACAAAAATTAGTTGGAATGAAAAGATTAAGGTAAACTGTCTCCTAAAAAATGACTAGTTTTGAACTTAGAGGTAGCAGAATATATCCTGAGGATCTGGAAAGTCAGGCAGTTGATTGTGGTGCATGTGAAGAACACGAGATTGTAATGCTATCAATGGGAGAAGGAAGTCATGCACATCACAGTGGGATTCCCATTTCGGTAAAGGAGGATCATGAGAATTTAAAAGAAATAAATGGTGAAAAAGTTAATGGAGAGCAGTTAGAAAGGATAGGTAGTGAAATTGGGCCAGCAATGACTAAAGGGGATGATAGAAATGAAGAACTTGATCGAAATTGTGAGCACACAGTCCATCCAGCATGTGCACCCTCTTCTTTTGGAGACATACAGATGAACAAAATAGAGGATGTAGGGATGCAACACCATGTTAATATAGAAATGAATAATGACCAATTGGAGTCCGTTGATCCCGAAGAGAAAAAGGATCAGGTTTTGCATATAACTAAAATGCCAACGTGGGAAGTTGTAATTCCTATGGAACCTGTTTCTTTGCCACATGACAGCGAGAGTGGGGCACTCGAAAGGAGTAGCTCAAAGTCAAACGAGACCATGCTACGATGCCAAAGTACATTTAGCACTGATAGTCTTAGTGATTGTTGCAGGTAACTTTAGTTCTTTGTGGCTTATATGATTTTATATTCAATCAATGCAAAATTCTAACACTTCAACGTATTATCTCATTTATTTATTTCTGGAGTTCTGTTTCCTGCTTTATTCTTTTTAGTACAAAAATTGCATTTGAAGTTTTGAAACCAGATCTGATGATTATTGTAAGCGTAGTCATTCAACGGGGTTTTCCTAAATTTTCAGGATCTGTCAGCAGCATACTGATGAGTTATTAATAGACCTTGGATGCCATTGTCGTGGTGAGCTTGCAAAGGCTCACAGACCTTGCATAGAACAATGGTTTGCTAACAAAGGATCTAACAAGTGTGAGATTTGCCAGTGAGTGCTGGTTCTATCTAGTCATAAATGCTGTTGTTTCTTAAGAGCCTATTAAATCAACAATTGTTTTCTCTGCAGGAATGTAGCAACAAATGTTGCCGTTCCAGTTGCACAACCTACAGTATGCTTCTTTATTAGCTTTGTGTGTGTTTTTATGCATAAGTATAGTTTTATAAATACTTTCTGTTGGGCTACAGCAGCATTTTTGGGTCTGGAGGCTTGGTGGAGCACAAGGAGCTTCTAATTTAGTACACAGAAGGCGAGGAGGGGTAATAATGGCTTTAATATTCTCCAATGGATAGTTATTTGTACTTACAAAGAGTCTCCTCCTTACTATAGTCAACAAGATTTCATCCCCTCTGGGCGGCTTTGCTGATTCTGATTGCTGGGTTGCTATTTGATGTCCTCATTTCAATATTTTTGGGAGCTTCAGCTCTTCCTGTCAATATCATTATTGGTGTGTGTTCTCCTATATTTAGCACTTGTAGGTATGTTTCATTTGAATATCGGTTGATTTAATAGAAGTCGTAGAGTTGCAGGTGTGTTAGTTGTATTAGGAATCGGTACAGCTGCCCGCCTTGTGATCGAGTGCTGGCACGAACGAGGCTATAGAAGAAACATGCGAACAATGGAGTCAAATTTTATTCACTTACAAGGCGACAGCATTGTTGGAATTCACGGCAACATTTTGCAAGTAAGTCTTAGTCTTTACATGTGCACTACAATTGAGCTTCAATTTTAAAGAGAGTTTTATAGAGAAACAACTTTGAACAATTGGAAAATTTTGTTGATGCAGGGTCAATCTGCATTCATGGTGCAGCCAGCAAGTGTTAGACCAATTACATAATAGATGTTTATATGATTGTCCTTTTGAACTGAAGAAGCACAGAGGGCCTTTCCATAAAAATAATGAACCATTCAAAGGAATGGGATGAAGGCGGGCTTAGGCTCAATGACCACAAGTGAAGAGGAAAATAAAGTTCAAATTATGACCGTGGAGTGTAAATAGATCGTATGGAAGGCCATGGTAGCGTAGATATTTATGAAAGCAAAGGAATATTCAGAAGTGTTCTTATCGAAGAATGACTGCAAGACATTGTCTAGTGGAGAACTCAGCTTGTTGTATGTGCATGAGAAGACTGGAGTTATTGCAGCTGTGGAGAGAAGCTGCCATTACCACTGCAAGGAGGTGATAAGGGAGTTCAATTTATGAAGATCATTGTGAAGGGGTATGTTACTACCGCTTTAACTGTGCATGATCAGGCTGAAGATGTTAATGACAAGGAGAATGCGGCATTTGGGAAATTATATGGGAGATCACAAGAATTTCTGCACCGTCCTTCCACTGTCCAGCTGCTGCCAAAAGGGAATACTGTGAGCGGCTTTGCTAGCTGACAAAACATGTGCCCAAGCAGTAGCTTAGAGTTATTAAGGTTGCTCTTTAGGCAGGACAATAACATGTGCAGTTTAGGTGAAGAATGTAATTTAAGTTTGAGCCTTCGAGAAGGAAATCAATCAATATCAACAGGTCTAAAGAGACAGATCTGTCTCTTTAGACCTGTTTGCAAACAAACAGAATTGCAAATTGGAAGGAACTAATTGCAAACAAACTTGATGTGGGAATGCCATGATTTTCTGTCTCTTTTCACGAGTATCAGCAGGTCCAAGTATAATGCCAAATAATGGAAAGTAAAAACACAGCTCATGGCCATGGCCTACTAGGAATATGTTGCCTTTATAACGTGATGGTCCCATCGATGCTATGTGGATACATCGACAAGTAATAATAATAATAATAATAATAGAAACTTGTCACTGTGATGCATCAACACCTGGAATATAGCCACGTCCTTGTCTTTTTAAACACTAGTAGAGGTGATAGTGCGTTTAGTTTTCTTTATCATTGGGTCTACATGTAGCGTGTTGTTGACTTTTGGTGTGACTATCTTTTTCATCCTAAATTTCATCTACCTCTTAACTCAAATCTCATCCTACATTGCATCTACCTCTTGACTCAAATGTCATCCTGATTTCACCCTTAATGTCACATTTCACCTCCATTTAATAAGAAACATTCTTGAGAGGGATATTACTAATTAATTAATTAATTAACATGTCATTGCCCTTTTGGACCTCAGGGTCATGGAGTATCAATAGAATAGAATATATTGAATATATTTTTTATCATCCACGGAGACCAATTGACATATGGGACTCAAATAAATATAGAGCAGCAAGCGTATTACTGTCAGGATTAAAAACCTCCGCCCCAAAGGGTTTTCGAGGGAAAAATCTTAGTAGTAATAAGTATGCTGGTAGACTATACAATCGTATAGCACAATTCAAAACTCCATCAAAGGGTACAACTGAGTTCGTACGTTTTCGAGGGAAAAACCTTAGTAGTAATAAGTATGCTGGTAGACTATACAATCGTATAGCACAATTCAAAACTCCATCAAAGGGTACAACTGAGTTCGTACATCCATGACCACTTGAAGGTATGATCCTTGCAAACCCACGGAAGTCGTGTCTATAGCCCATGCAGCGGCTGTCCAGGCAGAATCAACTGAACATACCGTGCTCGGATATGAGCGTATGCTGGGCAGGTCTAAGAACATGGCATTTATCCTCAATGGCGCCCTGCTGGCAACACTGACAAATCATGTCCTCGCGTGCCTCTCGAGTCCATCGGCCTGCCTCAATGTAGAGGCGCTGCATACCCGTGCGGATAGAAGCTATCAGTCTGACTTCTTCATGGGTGCGCAGATAGTTGTGGATCTCGTGCAAGCATGGGATTGACCTATTGCCGATACTGTGCCATCTTGAAATGTGCCAGAGCATCTGCATCCCATAGTTTGCTAAGGAAGCAAGTATCAAGGTACTGCCTCAATGCATCGTGCTCCTTCTTCGTGCGTACCTGCATGCACCTGTGTGCTTGTACATTCCATCGGGAGAACCACTGAGCTTGCTTGTCGTTCCAACAAGCTTTGAGGCGTTGTGAACCTATTGCTACAGCTAAAGTCAGACTTGGCAAACGGATATCACCCATACGGACTACCATCTGGAAGTAAAAGATATGGCAATCTAGTGCGGCCCTCTGGAGGGGTAGGAACCCCGTCTCCTGCAGCAAGATTTGATATGGAACTGTGGAGTTTACCCCAAGTGCTCGTGCTAAGAAGGCCTTCTGTACCTGTTCCATGTCATTTCAGGTGGCCAGTGATATTACTGGACCCCACACTTCCACCCATATATGAGAACAAGCTCGACCAGGGCCCTGAAGAGGTGTGATTGGTGACTCCAGATATATAGCTCTGCCTTGTGGTTGTTGTTCTGCATAGCATATAGAGCTTTCCAGCCTGTTGTGACGCGCAACCTAATGCAAGCGTCCCAATGTGTGGTGGTTGGAACTCGATTCCCAAATACTTGTAGGTCAGAGCCACCTCCACATTCTGTCCCTGATAAGTGAAGGAGGGAGGTCTTGGCTGATGGGAGGATGAAACTAGCAATACTCTAGTTTTGGCCAAGTTAACCCGCATACCAGTGAATCGGCAGAAAGTGTCTAGAGCATCCAGGTGACACTGCATGTCTTGCGGAGTGTAGGCCAATAGGTCGACGTCGTTAGCGTATATGAGTTGGCGAATTATGTGGTGCATGAGCTGAGCGACTACAAGCAAATCTTCCAATTGGTCAATGTACAGGCCAAAGAGCGACGGGGAGAGGGGGCGGCCCTGGCGCACTCAATATTACTGACGACAAATTGCCCTGATGCTGTCAGACGATCTGAGCATGCCTCGTATAGTCTATATATTGCATTTTGCAACTCGACTGTGGTCCCCAACTGTCTCAATCTGTCCACAACTTGTCCTGAGGTGCAGTGTTGAAAGCTTTTGCGAAATCCTGCTATCTTCAATCGGGGTTCTCAGAGTGAAGATATGGTCAATGGTGGAGTGTCTGGGTCAAAAGTCTGCTTGTGTAAGAGCAGACACCTCCGCATCTTTTGCGCATATCGTTATTCGTTGCTCATTCCATCCAACAATTTTGTAAAGAGGGAGTTGACATGATGTTCCAATAATTGGCTGGCTACTATGGGGGGAAGCCTTCTTGCTAGTGGTCCACTGCCGGGAAGCAAGCCTTCTTGTAATGCTCTATTAAATAATGCTGTCAAGATGGGCACCATGGGAAGCCCAGGAGAAGAATACATCAATGTAATTATAGCTTAACTAAAAGGTTTCTATGCATGTCTATCATTTTACGTAACATCACTTTATGCATGTCTATCACTTTATGTTTCAGAACAATACTTCTAGAGCATTTGAGCGGAAATTTCATTAGCTCCATCTCAAAGAGTTCCCTGTGGAACAGCTTGAAGAAGTTAGTTTTTTCCACAAACATGTAGCTTCGTTCTAAGATCTGCCTATTTATTAGCTATTTTACACTCTCAGACTAAGAAAAAAACCCATCCATTTCAGATATCTTATGTCGTGCTTCATCTTTGCCTTACGCCAAGGATACAATATATACTGTAATGTTTTTCTGGACTCCTGGACAATAGTAATGAGCTTCCAACATTTTGTTTTGATTTATTTCTGCTGTTAAATCTTAAATCATGACAGAAGAAATACAAAATACACCCAGAAAAGCATTTTTGCAATTACTGCTCCAATTAAAGTGATATTAACAGCTATCAACAACCCTTTAATTCTTGTATAAGAGAACGTTTGAATAGAAGGATGAACCACAAGACAATGGCATGATCCTCAGGAAGCTTATTAAAGTATGTCCTTCCAGACCTGAAGTCATAGAGAGCATTTGAATAGAAGGATGAAGAATAGCAAGTGGTAAAATACATGGGCACATTAACAGAGAATATCTACAGCAAGCCATGAGAGGTGCTCAAGGTAGAGGTTCAACCCTTGTCCAACCCCACTTACTTTTTTCAGAGGTGGTGGGATAACAAAAGAAAATCATGTGAAGAAACAACTGAGTATACATGTTTGCACCCCAAATGGTGGAACATGTGTGCAGGCAATGGATATACCGCGAACAAGCTGCTAGTAAATAAATCCACAACAATCAAGGACGAGTTGAACAAGCTGTGCAACAGAAACAACAAAACCTCCTCCTCCACTTTCTATGCATGAACCTTCGATCGGGCGGCGGCATTTTGACAGGACTAGTGTTCCACTCAGAAACAAGGCTGAAATACCAGATTCATATTAGAAACATTGGAATGCCCTAGCCCTTAAATAACACTTCATTGAACTGGGACCACAAAGCAAGACCAAAACATACACAGAAATCTTAACATGGTAATACACTTACATTGGAAAAGCAAAGGACCTCGCACTGGTTGTGCTGCTATCTGACCGAAGTGAAAGACTCCCAGAATAAGGAACAGCTCCTGAATGTGATATGAAGCCAGAATGGCTGATAGGTCCAGAGAAAGGTAAAAACCCAGAATATGGAATATAATCATCATCCCTATCAGATGAAGCATGTGCATTCTCTGGAGGAACAGATTCAGTTCTGCTAAGTCGCTTTTCACCTCCTTCCTTTGCCTCAGCAAGTGCTTGTTCCAATGGCATGGACAGTACTTCGTTTCCTTTCTTCCAATTCTCATATTCCTCCGAAAGAGTGGATGCCTTCCCTGTCATAGACCCTTCTGCATGGTCCACTGCTATTCCTGCTTGTTCACTAGGAACGTTTTTCTCTGCACTGAACAGTTCTCTTAAAGGACTTCTACGTCCTGGTGAAGTTGTAAATTCAGGTATAGGCACAACTGTTGATTTTTCAAAAAATTTAACATCGGTATAGCCAGGTTGATTATTTTGTAGCTCATCCAGAACCATAGCGTTATTCCTTTCTGAAGTTAGTAGCTTCTCCAAGGGCACATGTGATTTCTCAATATTGGGATCAGCTTGTAGCTTGTTTGTGTCCGCTGCTACAGTTTGTTCATTGAGATGAAGCATGACATTCTGCTTTCTGCTTTCTGCACAAGGTGGTTCAATATCATTTACTTGCCTATCAGCCAAAGCACTCTCTTCGGCTCCGGGATCTGAACAATGAACCATCTCTGGTCCATCATACTTGTGTTCTTTAAGCTGCCCCAACTGCCCAGGCAAATCAGGAGTTTTTGTCTCTGCACTTTCTTGTTTAAAATCTAGTAAAGCTGATAGTATGTCTTCATGGCTTCTGTCAACTGCAAACTCTTCCCCAAAATGTAGGTTCTGAAATTCTTCGACCAAAAGACCATTATTATCAATGAAAGGATTGACGGAGTCATTACTTACAACAGAAATGTCTTGTTGTGAGTGAAATAGAGCAACTCTGCATGTATTTGAAACCTCTCGATCTTTTACCATGACATTGGCACCTTGTTGATCAATTTGTTTTCCAACAGTAGCTTCATGGACTACTTCAGGAAGTACATTTTCATCACCAAATGGATTGTCGGTTTTTATTGGCCTTCCTGGGACCAAGAGACTGCTTTCATACTTTCTCACAAGAGCAGGCATCTTGGACTCCTGATCCTGATTGATGGAATTATGAGCGCCCAAATCAGAAAACTTGAACTTTTCATGAACACATCTTTCAAAATCATCTGCTGCCTCATGAGGAATATCCACAATAATTTTGCTAGGTGAAGCTACATAGGAAGGCATTTCAGGCATAACCACATTCTCTTGGTTACCATCGGCCTCATCGGCCTCATAGATTTGAGGTCCATCTAGCCTGGCCTTATAGGGATGCTTGTCTTTTATTTCCTCACAGAAGAGGACCAGCTCATCTTCCAACATATGCTTTTGCTCCTCAGTAACATAACTTGTAACATTTAAATGACAAGCATCCCCTTGTTTGTGGTTTGAAAGGGAGTCATGGTTAGTGGCACCAGAATCAACACATGCATCAATTGAAGATACTGCAATCTCGTTTTTAACGTTCTTCTCTTCCTCAATTAGGCTTTCTTTACTGCCAGCCTCAAGGGAGCTTTTATGATTTTCACCATTACAATAAGTATAAATATCTTTAGAATCACTACATCTATGATCAACCATCACTTTTGTCTGTAAACTATCAGTACCTTCAGTCCTGTCTGCATCTTCAGAATTAACTTTCATTTTTTTAACGAGTTTGATCTCAATTCCATACTGCGGCCTGAAAAACAGAACAACGAATCAGAAAACGTTTAACAGAAACACATAGCTTAACATGAAGACGAGAAGCCAGAATTCCTAAACTAAAATAGTAACAGGAATCTATCTGTTAAGGAGAGTACTGCTAGGTTTATATTACTGGAAAAGAAAGGAGACTTGGGCTTGCTGCAGACGCACTGTTTCAGTCCGTATTACAGAATAATAAACAACTCAAAAGATGCTGCTTCATCAAGGGAGGAAGCACAGTAATTTTTAGAGCGAAACCGCCCAAGAGCGTATTTGAAGTGCAAGCGCTACTGAATTTGTTTCGAGGCTAGATTCTGTTCTGCAAGCAATAAAAAACCCAAGACAAAACTCCTCTAGATGTTGAAGGAAGATTTTACTCCGGTTGATTGGGCCCTCTATTCAATTACGCCAGATGGTAGCTTCATAAAGGCCTCGATTGGCAAGCGGCTAACGCACGTCTTTGGTAAATTGTTGCAGCCTGGTTTGGCCAGGAGTTTATGGAAATAGAATAACAAATGGGGTAGATCTCTGTGAACCCTTATCCCACACGTCCGTCGAATGACCCAGATGTCATAACTGGCTTATAGGGAAATGACAATTTACAGCAGGTAAAGAGCTACATGCGAACGGAATCGCCAAAAGTCGTTGATATGTTACATCTAATCAATCCTTTTGTGGCAAAAAAAGCTTGGAAAGGATTGATGGGTTTGGTCAGAAGATAAAAAAATCACATCCATCAAAAATCTGCATATAGCCGGCTTCAAATCCTCCTCAGATCATGAGATAAAGCCGAAATTCTAACACCCAAAACGGCTAAGGCCTAAGATCCAGCCAGAATGCAGAGGAGGAATTCACTCTCATTTGCATTAATTGAGGTCAACAGCTTAAAAGCAAGGCAATTTTGGCGAACCCAACTGCCAAGCCCGCTGGAAAGGAAAGATAAAGAAAAAGAACAAAAAACAGGGTGAATGAAAATGGGGTTAGGCCTAACCTCTGATCTGTATCAGTTTTGGAGGCTTCATTGAATGCAAGCTTTCACCATCCAACCCCACCACGATCAACTACCACGCTAATCAATTAACTGCACCAAACCCGATTCTCCTCTGTTTTCTTCAAGTTGCAGCCCTACCAAGAACAGGAAATGCAGCACAACAGAAACCCCAATTTCTCCTACAGCTTACATCACCTTATTTTACGAATTTAAGCCCCTTTGGGCACCGGAACAAACAACCCAGTTCGTCCAAAGCTAAACAGGAGATCAGTGGTTGAATTGAGCAATATTTGATATAAAAACTCAACCAAAAATTTGCGGAGAGTACGACTCTTGGGCATTAGGGAAGGCATGACTCAGTCCGGCGTAATTGATGAGAGATGAGAGAGAAATTTAGCAGTTCCTTTTTTGCCGCCTTTCTTTTACGGCAGAATCGGCATTGAATATGGTAGCAAAAAGACTACACGCCGCATTCAATGCTCTACCGCTTTCCTCGTGGAATCAAAACAGTCTGATCCTGGTCTAAATCTGGGTGAGAAAACCATAGCCGGAGCTCCGGTCAGTAATTGGGTTTTATTGTAAATTTATTTATTTATTTTTTTTGCGCCCAATTTTTGTCCAATGGTATTTGTACTCCAAAGTATTATACATTCTACCACGACTATTTTGAGTTTTTGCTCGAGCGCCGTAAATATCACACGGTGTCCTGTTTGAGCCACCCAAAATACACCGTATTTTTTGGCTCAAACACGACAAAACCCAAAAATCGGTTTGTCCCAAAAAACACCGTGTATTTTGGGTGGCTCAAACAGAACACTGTGTGATATTTACGGCGTTTGGTTCTCGCGGCTTTGTCCATTTGGGTCCGAGTGCTTTAAATATCTCATGCCGTCGTGTTTGAGCCAAAAAAAAATACACGGTGTTTTTTTACAACCGATTTTTTGTGTCTTGACATGTTTGAGCCATATAAAAAAAAAACACACAGCATTTTTATGGACTTAGCGGATTTTTCTAGATTTAAGATAAGATAAGATAGCAATTTTAACTTTAACGTCTAGATTTAAGGCTGGCTCAAACACGACAACGTGCATTATTTAGGCGCTCGTTTTGGGTCATCACGAATCTTGCTCTACTTCTATAATTATTTTCAATTTGCTACATTCTACTTCCACGATTGTTTTGATGTCTTCTACATTTTTTTTGTGCTCTGACTTGGCCCATGGGTTTTGCTCCCATCCCGACTTGCCCTGCATGTGCCTAAGTCAATGGTTGCCAGTTCACATACTAGTTGTGGTTTGCCTAGCTACTTCCTTGGGGTCCAGCATTGGCATCTAGTTTTCAATCTAGCACCTGGATTCTCGTTCGTGTTGTCAAGTTCTATATTCATCTCGTATTGGTTTCCAAGCTAGCATCCCGATCGTCGGTCGTGATGTTGACTTCTAAGTTCATTCATCTAACATCATGATTCTCCATCATACTATGTTGACTTCTATGTTCATCTTGTTCTGCAATCATCTTCAGATAATAGGATGCAGGCATCATCTCATAACCTTAGCTGTTTACTCAATTTAGAAAGCATATCTGATTTTGTGGAGTGTCGTGTTCCCCTTGACCCTATGGTTGCTTGGATTCATAGGCATCAATTAACAAAGAAATATTAAAGTTAATATTAGTCAACGGTCTTAGAAATCATCCATTGACATCAATAACAACAAATTTATATTAACTAACATGCCCTTACTTGTGGAACAACACCATCTAAAGATCACAAAGGCGATTGGAGACATCGGTGGCATGCCAGAAAAAAAATTCCATGTGTCGTCTCAGATGGCCGTAACATGAAGCAAGTAGAGAACATACATTCTGAGATGATGGTCTCATCTTGTCTTCCATGTTTTGGATCCTTGCATTGCATTAAAATTGTTCAAGTTATTGATCTCTTGAAAATTTAGCACCTACCATTGAAACTAAGAAAGGTTGTTGATGTGCCTCGAGAAGGAAGGTCGGACCCGCATGTTCACAATTAATATTTGAAAAGAGAAAATTCTTAATTCACATATTGATCAACAATGCTCTGTAATGCAATTGTAAATATTGATGTATCGCGACAAAGCAAAAAGGTCGGGGGGGCGCTGATGGAGGCGCCGTAGTACCGATGCTGACCTTTTCAGGTATATCTCCCTCCTCGGGTATCAGAATCAGGTGATTTTTGGTGCGTTGGAAAGCTCTTTCAGTGTGCTTTCCGTCAGTG
>JAANSK020221086.1:0-24255 GCA_011763485.2 Isoetes engelmannii
AATTTCATATCAAGGATAAATAAGTTCAAGAATATCATATACTTGGATAAAACAAGTCACAGTCTAAGGATTTTTAAGGATTTTTAAAGATTTTAATGGATTTTAAAGATTTTTAACGTATTTTATATAAAAAACGTTTTTAAATATTTTTTTCAAAATTTTTAAAAATCTTCAAAAACGTTTTTTAACCGTACGGATTTTTACGTACTTAACAACATTGTATTCTTGGGAGGGGTGTCCATTAGCTATTACTCCGGGTAGCGATCTGAATAGGAGATGGGGGGAGTGGTAGATAAGCGGTGGCATTAGCATGCTCTTAGTCCTAGAGGTTTAGATGTTAGGAGAGGCAGAAAGGCAGGTACATTATTAGTAGGTTACTAGGCTAGTATTGCTAATAATCTATATATGGACCTCTGCTTGCCCCTCCTAGTGCCTTTTAGCAAATGCCTGATAGCTTGAGTTAGAAGTCCATTCCAATTATGTGCAGCCTTGAGCTGTGATAGGCGATCATTCCTTCTCTAGCGTGCTCAGGTGCTCAACGACGACCTAGGGTTTTGGAATTTTGCCATTTGTAACGGCTCTTATATTTGGTTATCCTGCGTGAGCGGGACCATTTCGAAAAATGCGATCGCTTGCAATAGCAAGTTCTGGCCCGTCACGTGAGTAGTATGCTGTCCTCATCCTGTGGCGAACTGGGTTTTTCCAGGACCCCATGCGTGCTGCAGGGACATGCATATGCGGAGGGATTTTTTGGACGTCGACCTTTAGTAGTACTTGTGAAGAAGTGAGTGTTGAGGCCGACTGTCTGGCTTCCTCCTATAATAACAGGTAATGAAAGGGGTCGATCGTCAGCAAAGGGTGGATAGGTTGGCCATCCCTCCAACTCGCGGTTAAGAAAAAAAAAAGAAGAAGATAAGTTTGAAAATTTTGGGGGAGAGTATATTTGTGAATAGAAATGTCAATGTGTTATGTAATGTGGAGTTATTTTATTATGTTGGTATATAGTCAAGTTGCATAGAAACATTTTGGAATATGTCGATATACAGAGTGGCGTGCATTGCATAAATGTGTAGGCATGAATCTCTACTGGAGGGAAAACATTGAAGGCTCTCGGAATTGGGAAAGGTACTATGTTGTTTATACGATGGTTAGGTGTAATGTGTTAATATAGTGGGTAGAAAGGAAAAGTTGTTTTATGTTTTAGGAGAAGTCTGGTGGTCTGCTAATTGCATTCGGGCGAACATACCGAGAGAGCCACGTTTTTATTGAAGGGATGTTGTTTTTAAGGAGCGATTGTGAGAGCTGAAAGATATGAAATGAGATATGGACATGGGTACAGTTGAGTTAGAAGCTAAGAAAGGAGTGAAGGTGGGGATTTTTGTGAAAGCCAGGTAACAGAAAGCTCGGGATTTGAAAGGCTGGCGGCGTGTAAGGCACATGAAAGCGATGGAGGCTGTGTTGCACATTCGTAGTGTTGGCAAGAAGTGCAAGCCGTCACTGCTTAGAGGTCTGAAGGCTGCTGCTGATGACGTGTGTATGTCTAGCAGTAAATTGTCAGCATAGCTGGCAAGGCTCCATCGTTTGTTACAAATACTGGAAGCACGGCAGGTTGACGGAGTCCAGATTGGAAGACCATGATGTAATTAATGCCTTTGATGATGAAATTTAATGTTTTTGGATGAGATGTTTTGAATTGTAATGTGTTATATCTGGGAGTTGTGGAACTGTATTGTACAAAGCTACACATGCTAGGAGATTTTGAGTGTCGCCTGAATGTGAGGCAGTTGTGTTATGATTTGGAAATGTATGTTGAAGAAACCTGTTGATGTTTGAATACACATATTGTAATAAAGATTTTTTAGGGCTGTCTACCCTGTGCATAGGACTATTGTAATGATGTTGGCAGGCAATAGGTTGATTACATTAGCTATTATATGATGTTTTTATTAGTCTTGGCAATGCAAGTCTTGAAACGTTAGTTGAAAATTGTTGAAGTCTATGGCATGATGGCAATCACTTGGCCTGAAAGAGAAATATGTGCTGTGTGATGGCAATTTGAAGTGTGAATGTTTGTTAAGTACAAAGTATACTTGAAATATTCGAGGATGTTTTCGTTAGTTGAAGGAATGAAAGTATGAGGAGATTTAAGTTGAAAAAGAAGAGTGGCTCAGCTAGCAATATATTATGGATTATGCGCAAAAGTAAAACTTCAAATGCGTACATTGAAAAGGAAGCAACGAAAATGTTTAGAGCGTTTGTGGTATGTGTGATTGTAACTGGACACTGGTTGGGTCGAAATGTATGACTTGCATCGTGGGGTTCATTATGTTCATGACAAAATGAAGCCAGCATCTAATACTATGGCAAGCTCTGCGAATGCTGAGACAATACCATTGGAGTACGTGCAAATGATTACATGCATATCTCAAGGGGAGATAGATTGTCCGTTACTCAGTGGTATGTAGGTTGTTGGCTGGCAATCGTGCATGAGCTTTTTGTGTAATCTTCGCATCTAAATTAAATGAAGGATTGGATTGGATTGTATTTGAATGTAAGATTTGTTAGTGATTTCATTATTGGAGGTTTGGAAATGGGATGTATGTGGATTTGTGGGTGGCTGTTGGGGACATTTTGCTTCAAAGAGCAGGAGAGCATGTTATTCAGTCCTTTGCAATGTAGTGGACAAAAGATCCTTATTCATAGACAATAATTCAATTATTAAGGATAAAAATCCTATGGAAGGGCACATTCATTCTCTCGTTTTATGAAGCACCTGGCAGAGTTGGGTCATAGCTGAAAAAGATCAATGAAAGTATTGGTATTGTTGATTGTTTCTTCAATGTTGTTTTAGCCTGTACACTTTTTAAGGAAGAGTACAATCAAGAGAAAAGGAAGCGTTGTATAGAGAAATAAACAAAGAAACTATGTGATCGTAAAAGCTTTGTTGGCTTAAAACATTCGCCAATGGATGAAAATGAGCATGTGGAATGGAATGTGTTGCAATGTGGCAATCATCTGCAATGGGATCAGATTTCTATGATTTATTTAATACTCTATATCCAAGCTATATAGTAGTCAACAATCATTGATCACGTGATTTTGACAGTGCTTTTAAATTGTACCACTTTGTACGTTCATTTTGAAACTAGAAATTAATAAACTGCAGTTTTTGGAGTGCTCCCATGTAATGTCACAATCGTGAAAAAAAAATATTAATCATTGGCTTGAGATCCAATGCATAACTCTTGCTGCTATAAACTGATCCCATCTCTGAAGAAAGAAATGTACTGCCAGCTATTACTACAGACTTTCTACATAGCAATCAAGACATAAAGACAGTGTTGCTTAATTCAATCATGAAAGTGTTATTATAGACAATGTTACAGGCTCAAAGATAGCAATAACAAAAACCAAATCGTTAAATCAATTGGTACGTAATCCAAGTACCTTTGTAACTTAATTACACACTCAACGTACATATAGCAGTTACTGAATGCCAATTGTATTCATTGGTTCCATTATGCAACGATACTCAACACATCTTTGTTTCATATAGTTAGTCTACAAACCCAACACAAACCTGGCTTAGTTTAGATACACATAAAACTTGATTACATATCCTTATATGATAGAAATACAGAAACTGAAAGGATTCATATAGACAGGCTATCTAGACATGGATTCACAAAAACTGAAACGATTTGTACATACAGATATCTAGACATGGATTCATAGGGTATCTATGGCCGTTGGAGCAGTAGGCGCAGGTGGGGTGCTGGTACTAGCTGCAAGATCTGTCACGTTGAAGTTCCCCTCTCGATCCAGGGATCTAACCAACTCATCTAGAATTTTGAGACTTTGAGCTTGCTCTTCAATGGCCTTCACCACATAGGTGCTATCTCTATCAGCGTTCTCTTTTTGTTGCTCTGCACTGTTTAAAAGATAATAATTCTTTTCCCAGAGGTCCTCGATGCGGTGCAAGAGCTTTTGGATTGAGGTCAGGGTTGGAACGAAAAGATGCACATGGACATGGTGCTCTGGGTGATGCCGACATTTGGGGGCATGTTGATCCATGGCTGTGTATGAGAATAGTTAGAGATTGTTAGTAGATGAGCTATGAATCAAGGGATAGAGAGCAAGACAAAATACCTTGAGCAGAGGCGCTTGCCTCTTGCGTCGCCTCGCTGGCCTCTATTGGTTGGATTTCCCTGGGCTGTCCTCAAGAAGGTCTGTTGCTAGCGCGGCCATCTGCAAAGAAGACATGATGTAGAGATCGAAGCATTGTAACGGTTATTTATATGTAGGGTCGGGCGGTGTTTGAGTAAAAGCTATCCTGCTGGTTACACGTGTCTTTAATGCATTATCATTTCATAATGATACATGGCTAATGAACAAAAGAAGCAATTGGCTGTGGCTTTTATGCAATCTGCACTCAATGTCTCTAGTAATTACGTAGACGTGCATATGTATGTGTTTTTTTCCTTGAGGGGTTTTTAAATGTTGGTTTGGTTTAAGTCACTTTGAGATTTGTATCCCCCTTCCTTAGATATTGGAATGTCAGAAAGTGCTTTTCCTTTGTAATTGGTTGTTTCTTGCAATATAGTAGGGCAGCAATTAAAGATTAGTGAAATAGGCTATCTACCAATAAATTATTTTCCAATAAATGTTCTTTTGTATAAAATAGGTCTTAAACAATGTTTTATTTATATCAACGCTTCTTTATATACAACATTTGGTGCGTATATTCGATCATCGTTTCGCAATGCACCCTGGCGTGATGTTTCTGTGATGGCGATTTTAATTCCTGCTTGTGAAGTGCACATTGAGAGGGCAACGTAACGTTGTCCATGTGCAAAAACTGGCGCCGGCAAGTAAAGCCCAACAGTGTCCAAGGATTGCCCTTGCGATTTGTTGATAGTCATTGAAAATGCTAAGCGGAGGGAGTATTGTCTTCTAGTGAAGGGTACATGTGAGTCAGATGTGTTAGGTTGATCCTTGACAATAGACTGGGGTACCCATGAATTGTCCCGTGATTATCTCAGCCCGTAAGATTCTTTGTGTTACATGGGTGATGCGCAGGCGTGTGTCGTTGCACAGGCCACCTTGATACGTTCCTGAGCAACATGGCTATTGCTCCTACTTTGATGTTGAGCTAGTGGAGTGGTAATCCGGAAGGTGTGAGGTAATTGATAAATTCAATTGAAAAATCTCGGATGTCTCAGAACTGCATGGAATTGTAATGAAGTACATGGTGCATGGACCATGATGTAACTCACGTTGCATGAAGCTGAATGAAAAAACTAGAATAACGAAATGTTCCAAAGGTTTTCCAAAAGCATTATGTAATAGAATGTTCCAAAGGTTTCCAAAGGTTAAGTTCTAAGGTTTTTCAAAAGCATTACGTAATGGAATGATCCAAAAGTTTTCCAAAGGTTAGGTTTTTTCATTCAGCTTCATGCAGCGTGAGTTACATGGTCCATGCACCACGTACTTCATTACAATTTCATGCAGTTCCGAGACATCCTAGATTCTTCAATTGGATTAATCAATCACCTCACGCCTTCCGGATTACCACCCCACAAGCTCAACATCAAAGTAAGAGCAATAGTCATGTGGCTCAGGAACATGTACCCTCAAGGTGGCATCTGTAACGACACACGCCTGCGCATCACAGATGCAACACAAAGAATCTTACGGGCTGAGATAATCATTGGACAATTTAGGGGTACCTCAGTCCTATTGCCAAGGATCAACTTAATTAACACCATCTGACTCGCACGTACCCTTCACTAGAAGACGTTACCCCATCCGCTTAACATTTTCAATGACGATCAACAAATCACAAGGGCAATACTTGGACGCTGTTGGGCTTTACTTGCCGGCGCCAGTTTTTGCACACGGACAACGTTACGTTGCCCTCTCAAGGTGCACTTCATAAGCAGGAATTAAAATCGCTGTCACATAAACATCACGCCAAGGCGCATTGCAAAACGACGATCGAATATACACACCAAATGTTGTATATAAAGAAGCGTTGATATGAATAAAACATTGTTTAAAACCTATTCTATACAAAAGAACATTTATTGAAAAGTAATTTATTGGTAGACAGCTTATTTCACTAATCTTTAATTGCTGCCCTACTATATTGCAAGACCAGTTAAAAAGGAAAAACACTTTCTAAAATTCCAATATCTAAGGAAAGGGGATACAAATCTCAAAGTGACTTAAACCAAACCAACATTTAAAACTCCTCAAGGAAAACACATACATATGCACATCTACGTAATTACTAGAGACATTGAGAGCATATTGCATAAAAGCCACAACCAATTGCTTCTTTCGTTCATTAGCCATGTAAAATGATAATGCATTAAAGGCACGTGTAACCAGTAGGATAGCTTTTACTCAAACACCACCGCCCAACTCTACATATAAATAACCCTTACAATGCTTCGATCTCTACATCATGACATCCTTGCAGATGGCCGCGCTAGCAACAGACCTTCAGGGAGCACAGCCCAGGGAAATCCAACCAATAGAGGCCAGCGAGGCGACGCAAGAGGCAAGCGCCTCTGCTCAAGGTATTTTGTCTTGCTCTCTATCCCTTGATTCATAGCTCATCTACTAACAATCTCTAACTATTCTCATACATAGCCATGGATCATCATGCCCCCAAATGCCGGCATCACCCAGAGCACCATGCCCATGTGCATCTTTTCGTTCGACCCCTGACCTCAATCCAAAAACTCTTGCACCGCATCGAGGACCTCTGGGAAAAGAATTATTACCTTTTAAACAATGCATAGCAACAAAAAAAGAACGCTGATAGAGATAGCGCCTATATGGTGAAGGCCATTGAAAATATCAAAATTCTGGATAAGTTGGTTAGATCCTGGATCGAGAGGGGAACTTCACCGCAACAGAACTTGCAGCTGGTACCAGCACCGCACCTGTGTCTACTGCTCCAATGGTCATGGATACCCTGTGAATCCATGTCTAGATATCTGCCTTCTGTTTGTACAAATCCTTTCAGTTTTTGTGAATCCATGCCTAGATAGCCTGTCTATATGAATCCTTTCAGTTTCTGTATTTCTATCATATAAGGATATGTAATCAAGTTTTGAGTGTATCTAAACTAAGCTAGGTTTGTGTTGGGTTTGTAGACTAACTATGTGAAACAAAGATGTGTTGAATACCATTGCACAATGGAATCAGTGAATACAACTGGCATTCAATAACTGCTATGTAATTTGGATTACATACAAACTTTCTCACACTTTTGTTTCTAGATGTTGTGTGTTTTTTTAGATTGGCAAATTGATTTAACGATTTGATCTTTGTTATTGCTATCTTTGAGCCTGTAACATTGTCTATAATAACGCTTTCATGATTGAATTAAGCAACAGTGTCTTTATAACTTGATTGCTATGTAGAAAGTCTGTAGTCATAGCTAGCAGTACATTTCTTTCTTTAGAGATGGGATCAGCTTATAGCAGCAAGGTTATGCATTGGATCTCAAGCCAACGATCAAAATCCTTTTTTTCACGATTGTGACATATATGGGAGCACTTCCAAGAGCTGCAGTTTATTTATTTTTAGTTTCAAAATGAACGTACAAAATGGTACAATTTAAAGCACTGTCAAAATCACGTGATCAGTGATTATTGACTACTATATAGCTTGAATATAAAGTATTAATAAATCATAGAAATCTGATCCCATTGCACATGATTGCCAAATTGCAACCCATTCCATTCCACATGCTCATTTTCATCCATTGGCGAATGTTTTAAGCCAACAAAGCTTTTACGATCACATAGTTCTTTGTCTATTTTTCTATACAGCGCATCTTTTTCTCCTAATTGCACTATTCCTAAAAAAGTGTACATGCTAAAACAAAATTGAAGAAACAATCAACAATACCAATACTTTCATTGATTTTTTTCAGCCATGAACCACCCACAAATCCACATACATCCCAATTCTAAACCTCAATATTATTATTATCAAGCCATTTAGGCCCCCATAATGAAATCACTAACAAATCTTACATTCAAATACAACCCAATCCTTCATGTGTTTTAGATGCAAAGATTACACAAAAAGCTCATGCACGATTGCCAGCCAACAACCTACATACCACTGAGTAACAGACAATCTATGACCTCTTGAGATATGCATGTACTCATTTGCACGTACTCCAATGGTATTGCCTCAGCATTCGCAGATAGTATTGGATGCTGACTGCATTTTGTCACGAACATAACGAAACCCACGATGCAAGGCATACATTTCGTCCCAAGCAGTGTCCAGTTACAATCGCACATACCACAAACTGTCTAAATGTTTTTACTGCTTCCTTCTCAATGTCTGCATTTGAAGTTTTACTTTCGCGCATAATCCATACTATATTGCTAGCAGCCACTCTTCCTTTTCAACTCAAATCTCCTCATACTTCCATTCCCTCAACTAGCAAAAACATCCTCGAATATTCCAAGTATACTTTGTACTTAACAAACATTCACACTTTAAATTGCCATCACACAACACACATTTCTCTTTCAGGTCAAGTGATTTCCATCATGCCATAGACTTCAACAATTATCAACTAACATTTCAAGACTTGCATTGCCTGGACCAACAAAACATCACATAATAGCCAATGTAATCAACCTATTGCCCGCCAAAATCATTACAATAGTTCCATGCACAGGCTAGACAACTCTAAAAAAACTTTGTTACAATATATATATTCAAACATCAACATGTTTCTTCAACATACATTTCCAAATCATAACACATACATTCAAGTGACACTCAAAAACCTGGCATGGGCAGCTCTATACAATACAGTTTCACAACTTCCAGATACAACACATTACAATTCAAAACAGCTCATCCAAAAACAATACATTCATCATCAAAGGCATTAATTACATCATCCCCCTCCCAATCTGGACTCCGGCAACCTGTCGTGTTTCCAGGACTTGTAAGAAACGATGGAGCCTTGCCAGCTGTGCAGACAATTTACTGCCAAACATACACACGTCATCAGCTGCAGCCTTCAGACCTCTAAGCAGTGACAGTGACGTCTTGCACTTGTTGCCAACACTACGAATGTGCAATACAGTCTCCATTCCTGTGCCTTACATGCCGCCAGCCTTTCAAATCCCTTTCAAATCCCGAGCTTTCTGTTTCCTGACTTTCACAAACATCCCCACCTTCACTCCTTTCTCAGCTTCTAACTCAACTGTACCCGTGTCCATATCTCCTTTCATATTCTCCAGATCTCACAATCGCTCCTTAAAAACAACATCTCTTCAACAAAAACGTGGCTCTCTCCCATGTCTGTATGTTCGCCCGAATGCAATTAGTAGACCACCCGACTTCCCTTGAAACATAAAACAACCTTTCTCTTCTACCCACTATATTAACACATTACGCCTAACTATCGTATAAACAACATGGTACTTTTCCCAATTCCGAGAGCCCTCAACCTTTTCCCTACAGTAGAGATTCATAGCTACACATTTATGCAATGCACTCCACCCTGTATATCGACATATTCCAAAGGGTTTCTATGCAACTTGACTATATACCAACATAATAAAATAACTCCACATTACATAACACATTAACATTTTTATTCACAAATATACTCTCCCCCGAAATTTTCAAACTTATCGCAATATTGCCATATTCCGACTACAACGTGCATAACACCACCCACCTTTCGTCTGGCATAACAAATCACATCGCAATAAATTCATTTAAGCTCAAAACCAGTGACCACCCTGCCATATGTATAAGATTGTCCATGTAACTGTTGCTAATAGCCCAAACTAACCGCCCATTTCAGGATTCCCTCGCGGCATTTGGGTATAATGACTGGACAAAAACGACCGCACACGTGGATTAGTCCAAACCGAGGCGAGGTCCCGACTGGAGGTCGGGCATACATAACACCAACAACCTTTCGTGTTGCATAACAAATCACATCGCAACATATTCATTTCGGCCCAAAAACCAGTAACCACCCTACCATATGTATAAGACTGTCCATGTAACTGTTCCTAATAGCTCAAACTAACCGCCCAATTCAGGATTCCCTACCACTGGCGGGATTTGAGGATAATGACTGGACAAAAACAACCGCACACGTCAATTAGTCCACATCGAGGCGAGGCTAGGCCGGGGCCAAGCCGAGGAGTCTAAGTGTTACGATCTGGACTAAAGCTATGTTGGACGTATTAGGCCCCTTTGGCAGGCCGCCTTGGGCGCAATCCATAAAGGGCTAGAAAGGGGGGAAGTAGCCAGCCTTATATGCCGAGTCACCTTTTGGAAAGGTCTTGAGAGGAAAGGTAAAGGAGAACTAGCGGTATAAATATGGAGAGAGGCGTTCAAGGAAGGGATGCCTGTGGTGTGTGATCTTTGTACCTCGCTCTCAAGTTAGTTCTCATCTCAGTGGAGAGCTTAGATTGCTCTGGGTTCATAGGTTGGGTGGCGAGTTTTACCTAATTCCTTGCAGTCTCCAAAGTCATGTGTGGACTTAGCCAGAATTTACTTGCTATTCATAACAGTGGTGCTTTGATTGAGAGGTCATTGTTTGTTTATGTTGGCAAGATGATGAAGCGAGCTGGGGAGGTTGAACCTGATACGAGCAGTGATGGCGATCTTGAGCTCTTGATAGACCAAGGTGGTACTTCACATACTAAGGCCAAGCGACGGGAAGCTAAGGTTGCAATGAAAAATTCAACTAGAGAGTTTGAGGGATTAGAAAAAGGAGGCAGTGCTGAGCATGTTAAGGAAGATGATCGTATGGAGCAAAATAATGGAGATGATCGTGGGAACTCTGTGATGCAGATGCTACAACAATTGACGGCTAAAGTACGCGCAATGGAGCAAAGGGTGTTTGAAGGAGCTAGGAGTAAAAGGAGAGGTGTGGTAGTGATTCCTCATGTAGTGAAGAGTATAGAAGAACTCCAACACGACGACAAACTCCTAGAGGTGACTTGCCTGATGGGGATGACGGTTTTAGTAATTCTGAGGGTGATCAACAAGAAAAAGAGGAGTAAATTGCAAAAGCCTAAGGATCCAAAGGAAGTCCTTGATTTCTTCAAAGGAGAGCGTGATGGAACTACCCTGCTGCAGCGGTCGACGAAGATGAACGATTTCTTCGAAGAACAAAAGCATACAGAGAAAAAAAGTTGTATTGGGCAAAGTTCCAATTAAAGGGGAAACCAATGTTATGGTGGTCTCGGGTGATGAAGGAGGAGTCAAATGGGTATCTAGTGAAGACATGGGAGCGTATGAGAAAGATCTTGAAAAAAGAGTTTATGCCTGATGATTATGAAGATACTTTGAAAGACCAGTGGCAGACATTGCGGCAGGGTCCGGAAGAGACGGTGAAAGATTTTACTAGTCGCTTTAATCAGTTTTTAAGCCTTCTGCCAAGAATCTCTTCGCATGACAAACGTACTCGCTTCATCACGGCTTTGCGAAGGGAGTTCTCATTCCAAATTAAATTGTTGCAGCCTAAGACCTTACAACATGCTAGAACTGCGGCACTATCTATTGAGAATAATGCCAGAGAAAAGGATGGATACCGTCGAAATAGATTCGAGGATGACTCTCAAATTGTTGCTGCTACAACCAAGGTCTCCGAGGAGCCCGCATCTAAAGGTGGATCAGCTCGTGGAAAATGCGGTAAGAGGGGTTTCTTCAAGTGTTATAACTGCGGACGCCCTAGACATCTTGCTAGAGATTGTCCGCCCACATGAAGATGAACGACCAAACACGAGTGATGAGGCAGAACCATCTGGTGGTGTTGTTTCGCCTGTTAACAGCTGAGGCCAATTGTCTTTTCTCTTGGTGGGCTGTTACGATTATGATTGGAAATACAACCACCAAGGGTATAAAGATCTGTGTAGATAGATCAAGGGAGCTGTACGGTGGAGCGGCATGATGGTTGATGTGTTGGGCCGTGGCTTTGTGCAATGATCATGAGACCCTGTGTGTGCTTGTGTAGCAAGATGTTTGTGTAGCAGTTGAGATGCTTGTGTAGCAAGATGCTTGTGTAGCAGTTGAGATGCTTGTGTCGCAAGATGATTGTGTAGTAGTGTTTGTGTGGCAATGGAGGTGCTTGTGTAGCAGAGGCTTGTGTAGCAGTCAAGGGACCTGTGTGGTCGTTACAACTGAGGTCAGTTGTCTTTTGCCTCGGTGGGCTGTTACAATCTGGACTAAAGCTATATTGGATGTATTAGGCCCCTTTAGGAGGTCGCCTTGGGCGCAATCCATAAAAGGCTAGAAAGGGGAAAAGTAGCCATAAAGGCAGAGCCTTATACGCCAAGTCACCTTTTGAAAAGGTCTTGGGAGGAAAGATAAAGGAGAACTAGCGGTATAAATATGGAGAGAGGCGTTCAAGGAAGGGACGGCTGTGGTGTGTGATCCTTGTACCTCGCTCTCAAGTTAGTTCTCAGTTCGGTGATTGCTCTGGGTTCATAGGTTGGGTGGTGAGTTTTACCTAATTCCTTGCAGTCTCCAAAGTCCTGTGTGGACTTAGCCAGAACTTACTTGCTATTCGTAACACTAAGCGGCGGCTCCTTTTCTAGTAGACATATATTTTTCCATAAAAAAAAGAAGCCCGCCTTCAAATGCTACAAAGAAGATTATTTTTCACTTGCTATTCGTAACACTAAGCGGCGGCTCCTTTTCTAGTAGACAGATATTTTTCCATAAAAAAAAGGAAGCCCGCCTTCAAATGCTACAAAGAAGATTATTTTTCACTCTCACCTTAATAAGTACTGCCATACATAAATTTTCCTTATTTAGTATCTAGGACTATGTATAACAGATAGCAACGACCAAAGGGCATCAACGACCAAAGGGCATCAGGAGAACTTTTTGGCTAGCTCCAATAGGCGATATTAACCATCTTCAGAAACACCCAAATCATCCTCAGAGTCCATGTACTTCTCCTGCACTGCTGCATTTGCATCTTTCTTTCTTAAGCATGCAAATACATTTTTATTGATAACTTGACAATGAACCACGTCAAACTGCCATATCTCTGCCAGAATTACATAGCTTCAAGCATTCTACAAAAACAGAGATATAAGAAGGATATCTATAGCAGCCCCAATCAAGTGGTGCTGATGCAATTTTGCTGGACTCGAGAATGTTCCCTTCAATTCCAGAAAATACGTAGCCATTGCTCTTGTCGATTGTTTTCACCAGATCCATACGCTCTCTTTGTCCTGTAGAGTTTTTGCGAACCTTCGAAATCAAGCTTATGGCTACATAGCCCTTTCTATCTTTATGGCTACATAGCTCTTTCTATCTTTATTTGGTGGGAAATACTGCCTATTAAACACAAACAGAAAAATACTCAAATGCCCCTATAAGTTTTGGTAATTACCATATTGCCCCTTATGTTTCAAAATTACCATATTGCACCACCTTATATACTGTATTGCATTAAGAGGCAGTACGGTAATTTTGGAACATGTAAGGGCAATATGATAATTATTAAAACTTGTTGAATATTTTGGTAGTTCCCTAAACAAAATACCTGAATATTTAATGTTATGAAAATTAACTAATAAATAATCTTACTTCGCATAACCTCTTTATAAGTTTTCTACAGCCAAGAAAGAGAACGTAAGACTAGGAAAGGGAAAACATTAACTTGGAAATTTGTGTACTGGCCTGTACTTCGCAGAATGCGTGTCTTGATTCAAATGATATTGTAAATATGATAGATCCTGTACATCAGTGTAGAATTCCAAGTTGTATGCTGCAAACACAACCCCATTACAATAGAAGCCAAAGTTTATTTAAAGCCTATCAATTTCATAAAAAGCAAATAGTAGTTGCAGGAATTTAGAAATTAGGTCATCTTATGGTCAACTCGAAAGGAAACAAAAATCATAAAACAACAAAGGTCATTGTCCTCGCTTTTAATCAACAATGATAGTGAAAGAACACCACAGAGAAGTGATAGATCAATAGCTTAATGATGAAGAAACAGAAGAATCACCTACCATGCCATAACTTTCAACCAGGTCAATTTTGGATAAAACATTCACATGTGGAAGTTCAAGATGCTGCATCGCAGAGAGAGAGAGAGAGAAGCAATGCTGAGATATATTTCCCAGGACCACTGCAAAGATGTGCATCTAGCAGACGTATGTCAACTGCAGAGAAAAATTAACATGTTTGAGCTATAAACAACGACACTAGGACTAGAAAAGGTCACAATTTTCAAAGTGGAACACTAAAAAAGGAAATAAAAGGTTCAATCAAGGTCCAGTACAAATCTAGAAACCACACAAGGAAATACTGGGAAGTTTGCAAAAGGATCACAGGTAAAATGTTGGGGTGAAATCAGTAGCCAGGGACACGAAGAGAGGCATTCGACTCCCAAATACTTCCACGTGATAAGTTTTGTCTTTTACTGATTTTCAAACATGAGTACGAAATTTTTAGCATATGCCCAAAAGATCATGGGAGAATAGGTGGCACTATACTGTAACATTTGCTCTATGCCTCCACTGACCTAAGGCAGAAACACAAATGGTTATCATGGCTGTTCCACATTTTCTAATGTCTTGATTGGTGTGAAAGCTAACCACACTAAGAAGTTTAACTTGGTGGTCACTTATGTATCTTGGTGTACCTGCCCTTAACTTCAATTAGCCTTGAAAAGTGGAGAAAAGGAGGAACATACCCGATAGTCCCATTTGTTAACCATTTCATGAATAACATTCTTTACGTTGGTATGCAATGTTCAAAAGAATGTAATGATCTGCAAAATTCGGTGAATGTTAGATTGCCACATCAAATGCATGTCAGGAGCTGCAAATCAAAAGTGAAATAGAACTGTTAAACAATGGGAATCATATAAGGCATGATAGCTTGAACCATCATGATTACAGATATGGTCCAAGAAATATCCCATTAAGGAGGACAAGGACACTGGTTTGTCAAAATAAAATGAGGATACATAAAGACTCCAGAAAACCCCAACTCAATGTAATGACCGGCATCTGATCCCATGTTCATACAGGACCACCACACCCCATGAACAGAATGGAAGCTGTCAACGATGCAGTGCTACTATTATCTATAATAATGGCATGAAGTACTGGCTACAGTTCCATCCAATTCCATAAGACTATGCACAGACAGCAAGACCTGCTTTACATGGTTGTTATTAATCATCTAAGGTGGCAATCCGATCTCTTACCTTTTGCAATAGAACTCAGTTTAGTTTGTAGCCAGTCAATGTTCTTTTCCAAATAGTCCATGCAGTAAACCAAGCCTACAATCAGAGCGAAAATATAAAGTTATGCCAGTTCTAAATACCTCCATTTGGGCCAAGCCCATGTTGTGCCATCACATCCTCCAGTTTTAAGTCTTCTATGCTAACACAGCAGTCATATCTTCAAAATGTAAAGGAATCAACAGTTCCAAAGATTTGTTTTATTCCCTAACATCATGGAGAAAAACAACACAAGATATAGCAGCCTATCATTGGCCGGGTCTAGATTGACAACTGCAGTCTTTCTGTGATTACAAAATACGATGGTTATTGAAATGTAAACATACTTAGCACTTCAAAGATTCCACCTTCCAATCAACTGCAGGAACTGTTGGAGGCCGTTACAATAGATGGTTTTGCCAGAGCCAGGAGGACCAATTACCACTTGCCCAAATGGCATCCCAACAAAAAAGAAGTCGTAACATCAAAAGTCAATAGCAGCGTACAGAGCAGAGGTTTTATACAATGCAAGAAAAGGAAATTAGATAAAAGAATGTTGCAACACGAGATTGAAATAATTGCAACATGGATAAATGTACATATTTCGAAATTGTTAGTTGAGATACAGAACTTTTAGTACTTGTTTGAAAATGAGAGGTTCAGTTGATAACAAAAACTTTGAAGTCCATTTTGCCACCCTAACTTTCATTTAGAACTGACATTGTAGTATGTACACAATGAGATTTAATCTAATCCTGGGATCCCAATCATGCACCCACATTCTTCTTTGTGCGTTTTCTCGAATAATGTAAGTAGAAGTATGATATTCAGACAGCAAAGAATCAATGGACATAACCAGGCAATCTTTGCATATGGTTGGTTAGCATGAGAAACAAAAAGATGTAAGTTATTCCATTCTTGTCCTCTTGCCTCATGTGACCCATCCCTGAAATCAGATTAATAATGCCTCCTTTTTTCACTTGCATTCTAACTTTCCGATTCCAATAGGGGATATGGTAAGCAATAAAGACATGCAATGAATTTATCTTAAGAAGGTGAGGAAAAAATTCTCATTCATTTTCCGACTTACTGATTTTGCTTTCTAAACAGACAATACCATTTAGGCAATGAACGAAGGAAAGACAAAACTACCTTGAAAATGCTAGATGCACTGCGGCTGGGATGCTAGTTGTGGCAAACTCTTTGCAACAAAAAATTCGAGGGCGAATGGAGCCGGCGGATATGCTGAAGTGGGCATGTCCTATTTGCAACGTGGCCAATGTTGGGGCAAATTTATAATAGGGTTTATAATAAACCCACATAAACCTTGGGCATCAGTTGGAGAAGTGCGATGGCTTTCCGGGGTGGTCGAGGAAGGGGGCGCGGCCGGGGCGGTGGTAGAGCAGGGCCCCCTCCTATTCGTGACGATGAAGGCAATTTTGTGGTCATAAAACGGCTTGAAGGTCCTCCGCCACTGTTTCCAGTTAGTTCAAATTTTTTCATCTTTGTTTTAATTTTAGACTGGGTTGAATATTTATCTTGCATATGGTTCCAGCCTCTGGAAATGTTACCTGAGAAACCCAAAGCCACTCCAGAAGAAACGGAGCTTGTTTCTCGCCGTAGAGCTTTAAATATCTTTTGGGAGGGGTCGTCGTATCATATTGAGAAGCCTAAAGCGAAATTGAGTGAGTTCTAACTTTAATACCTCCTTTGATGAATTTTTACATTATATTGAGAATCTAAGAGTTTTCCTTATGCAGCTGGAATTGCAGCTGAAATAGACCGTTATGCAGATAAAAAGTTAAGTTCAAGGACTAGGCGACTGCCTCTTTCTTCTGTGCTCAAACTGACTTCATCCTTCTTTCCTACTGAGCTTTTGGGTCGAGGTAACTTGATTAGTAGATTCACATTAAATGGGAATAGTCTTATACTGGATGTATGATACTAGAAAAGAAGAGAATTCGACCATCACCCACTAGTGGAATATCTCAATGGACTACTCAAGCTGGAGCAGGGAAAAGTGGTGAGGTAGTTTATTAATGCATTTCACTGTTTTTTAGCTATTAATAATTTGGTTCTGTTAGATCTGAGGAGGTGGGATAAACTTGCATCCTTGGAACAAAAACTGGAAACAGAGGTGAGAATTGAGTACAATTTTTTTATCTTTAAATTCATTACAGTTAGTTGTTTGCATTTTACTTAGTCCTTGATGTTAATCAATTAGAAAGGTGGCAAAAATGAGGAAGAGAAAAAGGAAGGTGAAGGTGAAGGTGAAGAGGACGGGGAAGTGGAAGAGGAAGAGGACGAAGAGCTCGATGATGACTATGCCCAGGTCTATGTTTGTATTATTTATAATCATGACCATATCTGAATCCTGGTTCTCAATGGATTATTTGATGCAATAGAATTTTGGTTTTGATGATGATGAAGATTATGACTTTGATGATGATGGAGGTGGAGGTGATGATGGTAAGCATTTCACAAGGAAAAGTTCTGTTGATTGGAGATTTGTGCTTACCTTTTACTGTAAATGCAGAGGCGACGTTTTAACATTTCTCTAAAATGCCAAAGAGCTGCCGGGTATGTTTCTGGAACCCCAAGACACCATTCTAATGATGTAGCTATGCTATAGATTGGAGTTGAAAAGAGCTTGCATGCATCCTCATTATTTGGTGCTTAATGGACATCAGCCAACATGAAGACGCATGTGTTTTGTCATTAACAAGCCATGAAGAGCAATGGTCCGTTATGTGGTAAATACTCTAATTACTGCTGCTTTCAATGAAGGAAGTAGCTTGTCTTGATTCTTGTAGTGTAGAAAGACCAGGAAACGGATGCCCCTTCTCTCAATTTACCTCATGATGCTAGATCATCATCAAGGTTTCCAAGGCCAAAAGTTATTTAAAGTGTATTGCTCCTTGTAGCATTACCTAGCGGTCTCTTAAATGAGTTCTTTTTGTACGAGTGTTGTTTAGGATGATGTTGGTTATAGGATAGTGGACTCTGTACATTGATGGAGGACGTTGTATATTCTTAAGGCATTTTGCAACATGTGTTCAATGGAGTTTCAATATGAAATAAAAAAATAGAACTAATATTACAATTAGGCATGCCAGTTTTGCCACTATGTAATCAATTATCAGGTGGAACAAATTGCAATTTTTTGGGCAATGATCAAAGCAGAGCTCTCTCTTTCATGGCCGTTCAATTTGACTGGACATATACAAGGAGGAGAAACCCTTGTTGCAGATGCATATTCATCCATCACTAGTCTATGCAAACGGAATGTTATGATGTACGTGATAGCCAGGTGACAGCTAGACTCCATTTACTGTTAATGTTCTCGCTTTACGCAAGTATAGCGCACTTCAAGGCCCATTGCTAATGCATCAACGGGTTGCCCATTGAAAGATCCATTGATGCGTTTTCAACAACGTAATAATATAATGTACCACCTTATTTCGTGTCTCGTACTAATATAATATACCACCTTATTTCGTACGCCCTTTCTTGGATTTGAAGGGCGTAGGGTCTTGGTTATCTGCACATCTTCAGAAATTAGGGCTGCCTGTATATTAGTCTATCAAGCTTGTGGCCAAGACCAACGATGTTTTCTTCTAATATTTGAGTCTCCTGAGCCGGTGGCTCAACTCATAGAACGAGGTGTTGATCCTCTTTGGAAACACTTTTGTTGTATCAACATATGTTCTTGGTTCTTCCCCGAGTAAGCCAGATGCTTTACGTGCCCCGTTTTGGATTGCTATTGAAGATTTTCCTCCAGAGCTTCAATTGAAGATTTTCCTCCAGAGCTTCAGGCAAGCCAGATGCCTTACGTGCCCTGTTTTGGATTGCTATTGAAGATTTTCCTCCAGATCTTCGGGATTTTGCATTTATTTCCGCCATTGCTAATGAGATTGGGCTTCATTTGCAACACGCTATAACCAATGGCATGACCAAAATTTGTATAGCACGGCCCATTCATCGTGATTTGCCTCAAACAATTGTTGTTTAGAGTCGGCCCATGTTCTCTCCTTTCAAGTTGCGCCTGTTGAGAGTTGAATGGTCCAGAATTACCTCTCATATTTCTTGAAGCCCTTCTCTTTGCTTAATACCGCAAGTCTTATCAGCAGTTGCCCCATTGGCTTCTGTTGCACCTCATACTCCTAGCTATGCTCCCTCTTCAGTGGAAGCCTCTCGTCCCCCTGTGACTTCCTCTATTCCTATCTCAGCCTCAGATCCACGCCTCAGTTATTGGGCCAGCAGAGGATTGCCCGAGATTCAGGGATCCCAAGAGCAACTTGAAGAGGCTCGTAGGCAATACATGGACATTGATCGTCATGGCGTTCACCCACCAACTAAACATCCACTTGCTGTTCGTCAACCTCGAAAATCAGCCTCATCACTTGCATTACGTGATTCTGCCCAACCCGATGTACCTCATCATGGTCGCTTTGCTCCACTTCAGTGGGCTCATTTGTTCAAATATGTCACTGCCACGTCGCAAGGCCAGGACGCAACTTCAAACTCCCCTGGTATCCACGTCGCATCTGTTTTGACTCCGCGTCGCAACTCCAATTCGAGTAGTCCCTTAAATGGAGTTGTATCTCCTTTTACTTATCTAGTATGGAGTAAGTACACAGTACCTTGGGCTCGCGTTCCAGCAGCATTTGCTTGTGCTTACACGACTAAATGAGTATTGTTCGCTTCGTACTTCTTGTTGATGATTAATAAACTTTTGTTTCGTCCCTCAAAAAAAAAAAAAAAAAAAAAGGGTTACCATTATAATGTCTTGAGATAGAATAGCCATTTTTGGCCTAAACAAATGAAATGGTCGATTGAGATTAACAGCAACTATAGAACTCAACAGATTTGGGACCCAACATTAGCAAGAGCAAATTCAAGTGACATGGATCCATTGTATCATAACTACTTGAGTATGATGTTAAAAAAAAATATTATTATGATTGACCAGTAGAGCCAAGGAATCACAGTCGTTAAAGTGTGTACTGCACAAAAATTGGAAATGCCATTGGACTTCAGTTGCTATGGTTCATTTACATTAGCCCATTTGAATGGAAGCATACATAATGTGATTTTGCATAGGCTAACATTCCAAAAAGGCACTAAAATTTGCCAGCCTCCTACTAGGGGATTGGTTGGAGCGAGCATAGGCCCATCGGGGTAGACAAAGCAAGAGATCATCAACCACTGAGAGAGCAATTAAGGGACACCAATAGTTACACACCTAAGCGCATACAACAGACAAGACAACTGACGAGCAAGCAAGTTGGTGACAACCCGCCTCACCCCCAAAGCCCATAACCCACCTATGCACTATCCCAATGCTAACACAGTCCCATGTTGTTGCCCTTTTGTCATGCACAACCTTTATTCCCGTATCTACCCATGCAATAATTTAAGGGCTAAATTTAGCAATATGACGATTTTTTAGCACATTTTCAAAAAATGTTGGCTAAAGTAAATGGAAAAAGTTGGAAAAAAAAATTATAATTTTAGCCTAACATTTTTCGGGGCTACGCCGACCTTCAAGTTCTTTAGCCAAACGCTAGAAAGTAAGAGAATGAAAATTTATAATATTTAGTTAAACCATAGAAACTCTGGGTATGAGTTTTGGGCTAGTTTACCTATAGTGATTCTACGTAATAAGAAATATATAATTAGTAATTTATTTTCCAGCATCCATGGAATAATTTGAGGTCTAGCCTTAGCTAGCTGCATTTTTTTAGCATGTTTTCACAAAGAAAATGATTAAAACAAATGAAAACAATTGGGAAAAAACATAATAATTTTAGTTTATCATTTTTCTTATCGACACCATGAAAATGTTTCAGATGAATTTCGGGTTAGTTTAGCTAAATACTAGAAAGTATGAGAGAAAAAATGTGTAGAGAGTTTAGCTAAGCCACAAAAAATTTTGGGATTAGTTTCAGGCAAGTTTACCTAAAGCCATTATAGCTAATAGGGATGTGATTAGTAACTTATTCCCTGTCTACCTCATGTCCTCCTTCCACAAGACAAGCGTAGCAACCAATACATGGCAATGCATTAACCCCGCTATTATTCACTTCTAGAGTAAGACCCGGACCAAAGCCCAACCTACAGGATAAACGCTGACAAACGATCGAGAATACAACAAAAAACCAGTCACTGGACAAAGCGCCTCTACCACCCAAATATCCAGAGATTAGATCTAGATTCATGAAGCACCCACCCTAGGGCCAACTTCAACTGAAGTATGAGAAAGGCCAACCAACTGAAGGCCAACTCCCGAACAGATGAAGATGACTACCATCAAGCAGGCATACAAAGCGAGAGCTAGGCCATTTAGAAAGAAAAAAAGGGAAAATCCCAATAGGAGGATTCCGAAACACATGACAAAGACAATTACAAATACGAGGCATACCTGGGAAGCCCGTGCGCTACAACCAACAATATACCTCCACTAGGCCTTGAGCTGTGATGGACGGGTGTTTTCACTTCTTGCTTTCCAGGTATCTAGCGAAGGGCTGGAATATGAATTTGCGTCGTTCATAGCAGCGTCCTTTTTCGGGATCCGGCAAGACATGCAAGCATCTGGCGACTGGGGATCAGGCGTTCATCTGAAGTAGCAAGTCAGTTCTTCTCGTTGGTCGTACACAGTCCCCCCGCTATGGCGGACTAGGTTCTTCCAGGACCCCATGCGTGTCGCAAGGACTGTGTACGCGGAGGGATCTTCATGGGCCCCGGATCTGGAGTAGTGCTTGCAAAGAAGTGAGTATGGCCTTTTCGTGGCCTCCTCATGTAGTAGCACTAAAAGTGATGAATGCTAGGATTCCTATGTGAGATTAATCACGTTGCTTTCTATAATCTTGACACTCTGAACTTGAGAATTGAAGTGAATTGAATTGAATTGAATTGAATGGAATTGAATTGAAGTAATTTTTATCGTCCACTGAGACCAATAGGCCTATGGGACTGAGAGCATTGATATTGAGTAATGCACACAATAGAGGTTACTCTAAGTGGTGATATGTGAGTTATTCCTTTTTTCAAAAACTCCGTCCTACAATATAGAACCTAAAGGCATTCATCTATGTTATAGGTCAAAATTACTCAAAAAATCAAGTGGCATTCATTTCCCTAAAGAGGTGATTTGTTATTTTATAAAGTCTTATTTCCAATCCCATCGCCTACAAAGGATTTCAAAGGTTGTTATGGTAATACCTCTAATTGTGAGTCCTATGCAAAGGAATATTGTGCATGAGAATCCAGTTCCAAACCAATGTAATTATAAACAAACATATATATAGACTAGACAACCTTTTCTAGATTACTGTTTGGATGGGATAGTACTTTCAAATAACTCTTACCTTAGAGATTGTTGAATGGACTGCAATCACAAAATCATACCACATGCAGCTTAGCTATGAAATGATTTACATCATACTGCAAACTTCTCATTCAAGATTTCCAACTCGAGGGCTCAAATATAACCAGAGGAATATCATTATCGTTGCAATCCATTATCCTTACCTAGCACATTATCCAAACCATGTTAGTTCCTGGGGGATTCTGCATGTTAGGATATTACGATTTAAAGCCTGTACTATCAAATGCCATGCTTGGAAATTTAATGGCTATAATACAACAACTTTGACACTTGTAAAATGTATTTAATCTTCTAGAATTATTGCCAGACATGATAATGAGGTGCTTCTAACCAAAATAATTTTCCCCACATCAACAGCAAAAGATGCATTCAGACGCTTGGAATTCTTTGTGCCAACCTAGAAATTGCCATCCGCCATTTGAACTAGCAACATATCTGACCAAATCTGCATTGCAGAGTTAGCTTGTCTACTTTTATTACTTAAGATTTACTTCAATTGCCAAGAAGAAACATGCCACTATTTGATACAATTGATAATTGGTCCCTGAATTATATGAAAGTTCTGCCATACTAAAGAGCTTAAGTATTGTGACATATAAGACATCTATCCTGTTGTCTTAGTTGAAATTTATGCCTTGAGTGCAGCTTGCTTTATGTGCTCAACAATTTAAAACATTACAAGCTCCACTGCAATGTAGCATGTTCTATAGGAGAGCAAAATGACGTCTTTACTGTGCGGATCCCCTTCTCAAACCTATGGCTTTGCATCAATTTACCAATAGGAAACCCTCAAAAGATATTGTGGCAGGGATATTGTACAAGCCTTAACAGCTAATGCTTAAATACATGGTGAACTGCAAGTTCACCAGAATGAATCTCAATACTTTTAAAAAAGTTGAACTGATTTTGCTGAAGTTCAAATCATTGTTTTCCTAATAACTTCCACCAGCACATAACCTAACTATAACTTAGTACCATTTATCTTGGTCCATGTTGTAAGATAAATATTTTTTTGGAAAGGACGTCAAACTTTATTCATCAATCAAAGAAATGTAACAAAATAAAATGCAGAGACAGGACTACAACCCCAGTGGACAAACTAATTTAGCTGAGCACAACCACTTGTCGATGCGTAGGAATGAATATGAAGGTAAGTTTCCCAAATCAACACTTTCTTCTGTTGAGCAAGAGAAGAGCAACGATAAGCCACAATAATTTTCTTCTGCGTCCACTGAAAGAGAATCTTGTCTACATTGTCCATGCCCTTAAAGATATAAAGTCTCTTTCTCTTCCATATCGACCACAAAAGCCAACCACAAGCAAGGTGAAAAGGTCGTTTTCGCTATTTGGGCCATGCATCAGGGTAAATAGCGAGCAAACTATGCTGGCTAGATAGAGAGGTGCCAAACAAGGTTAACAACCAAGACCAAGACAGCCGGACCCGCTCACATAGGAAAAAACAATGCTCAATAGTCTCAGTCCTCTATTTACATAAAGGGAAGAGCTCTGAAATTCGGTTATCAATTTTATGGACCAGCCTGTTAACTCTGAGACATCTATGAATTAGCTGCCACCACAAAACTGCCACCTTTGGGTGAAG
>JAANSK020221087.1:0-14302 GCA_011763485.2 Isoetes engelmannii
CCACGACATGGACCAGAACCCTGCTAGATACCATGCAGAGCTTCGACGCCGGGAACAACTTCCCGCTGTAGCAGCTGGTCCTGGGGCTCCTGTAGTGAATGACCAAGGACCTCCTCCAGGACCTTCTCCTTCGAGGGTTTCGCGTCGAAAGCAGAAAAATACCAAGAGGACAAAGACGACGGACCTCGCCGACCAGTTGCACACCCTGGGAGAGCAAACCGCAAATCAGTCAGTCCAATTTCGGGAGGACTTGATGTATAACCGCCGTACTCCTACGACGTATCCTGCTACGACGTATCCGCAGGCCCGCAATTACTCCGGATCAGAGACTCAGGGCGCGGACATTGTTGCAGTCTATTCCCAGAATCCAACAAATATACATGTTTTCAGCCAAATGGAAATAGTCATGTGGACATGTTGTTGGGAAGTCCAGATGATATGCATTTCATGACTAGTTTTGAAGTTCTTCCTTAGCATGAGGACAATGATCACGCCCCACCTTGATCACACACCTCTTGCCACAAAATACAGGATGAAAGTCAATTGCAGATGTACGGGAAAAAACAAAAAGCAAGCTCCACCCAGGTTTAAAGTGCATTATAAACTTGCTACACAATATGAGAAAGCAACTGATTCAGGCTTGGATAGAACTCTTTGGCCTACATATGATGTTGAAGAAATGCATATATTGTTCAAAGCAGTCCTATGGCAAGCTGCTATGAGTGTCTTTGGACTTACTAAACCAAGGTCAGCTAAATACCAGAATAAAAAGTGGTTTGATCATGAATGTATTACAGCAAAGCGCGCATTCCAAATTGCTATAGACAAATGTGCTGCCAATAGAGATTATAAGAATCTTATTAAGCATAAAAAGCGAAAATGGGAAAGGGAACACCTGCAAAGACTTCTAGATGACAGTGCAGTGGATCCAAAGTGCTTTTGGACAAAACTGCAACATCCAGTTGAATTGGAGAGATCACACAAGAAAGTTTGCTTGAGTGGAACATCCTGTTGAATTGGAGAGATCACACAGGAAAGTTTGCTTGAATGGATCAAAGAGTTATATACTATTGCTAATAGCAATGAAATGCTAATTGGTACTACCTATACCAATGGGAAACCCTTAGACCTAGATGGATTCTGCGCTGAGCTGCTTAAATGGGGAGGAGATAAATGACAAATTGGTTGATATTTGTAATTTGGCTTTCCATTGTGGCTTTCCAAAGGAATGGTATTTAAGTAAGGTGGTTCCTATTCATAAGTCCGATGACAAAAACCAGGCAAAAAAACTATCGAACAATTTTGGCAGCAATGTATTTGTAAAACTCTGCTTGAGAGAAAGCTCCTATTGGGCTGATGAGAAGAGCGAGCGCGCCTATGGACAAGCGGGTTTCTGCCATGACTATTCCATTGTTGATCATTTAGTCACTTTAAGGGTGATTAATGAAAGCACAAATGATCTAGCAAAAGCTTTTGATAGAATTGATCGAGGTGACTTAAAGAAGAGGCTAGAGCTGCTACAAGTTCCTCCTGAGCTCCAACAGGCATAAAAAAGTACTTATTGAACTTTCGTTTCCATTTAAAAGTGCTGAATAGGTTCATAGCACAATTGGCGTGAAACAGGACTGACTGCCCTTGTTCTCCCACACTCTTTGGACTTTATATTAATGAACTTGAGGGGTGGCTTGCACGTATGGGAGGAGTTGGAGTCAACATTGATAGATATCTCATACAAGTTTTACTTTTTGCGGACGATATAGTTTTGATTTCTAGAACTGCTGCTTGTCTCCAGTATCATTTGGATACTCTTCAAGGATTTTGCGATCAAAAAGGTACGGCTATCAATGCTGCAAAATCTAAAGCCGTGATAGTTGGCACAAAAAAATCTTTTCGATTCACCATTGGGGAATGTGAGTTAGAAACAATGCATAGTTACAAATACCTTAGAATAGAGGTGGTAAGTAATTATTCATGGAAACTAGCAGCGAGCGCTTCTGGTGGGCTTAGAACCCTTTATGGTATGCTCCATACTTGTCGTGTGAATAACTTGCGGCGTTGGAAACTCAGGAGATTACATTATGGCACTCAAGTTAAGGCAGTCATTTTATATGGCTGTCCAGCTTAGGCCCCTGGACTTGATCGACAAAGCTGGGACAAGATTGAAAAGGTGGAGAAAAGATTTCTCATGGAAGAGCTTGGAACTAAAGTACAAACTCCATACTGCATTATGCTTGCGAAAACTGGATTGGTTCCCCTTGAAGCTGAAGCTTTATGCCGCACTATTACATATGTAAATTATGTAAATCGGGTGAAATTGCTCCCCTCATATCGTCTCCCTTTCCGGGCTATGCAGCATTCCAAAGAACGAGGATGGTTCTCTCAAGTGATTCAATGGGCAGAAAAGTGGGGATAAATGATTCTGCTTGGCCGGAGTCGACCAAACTGAAAAAGGTACACGCACAAATACTCCCAAAAGTCTTGGGCAAATTGTGGGATCCAAACGATATTGCTGTGAAAATAAAATTCTATAAAGATGATATAAATAATATGGTTGCATATGGAGAACAATCTTACCTGCTATCTAATATTAGCAGGAAAAATAGAACCTTGATTTCCCAGCTACGAACTTCCTCTCATCATTTGCACATTGACACAGAAAGGTGGTATAGAACTCCTCGACGTACAAGGTACAGCCCGAGCAGTCTCGACCCTAAAATTGAGCCAGAGGTACATAACTTTTTTGGAGTGTCCTACCTATGAACATATAAGAAGTATAACATTTCAGGATTCACATTGTCAGAGCTTTTTAATACACCTCCAAATCTCCTTAGTTCTTATCTCAAGGATGTTTGGAAGGAACGAGTTGACATAATGGAGTTGTTTTTGTATTTTCGGTTGTAGATGTAGGCAGAATCGTCAGAACATATCTAAGTGGCACATGATCCTTCAAGCATTTGGCCAAGTTTGAGGCAAATTTGAAAAATAGGTTCTGAGCAAAGCCGGTTCTGGGCATTTTGAACTTATGTTAAAAAGAGAACATATGCTACTTCTACAATGGGCATATCCACCAAAGCAAGAGCCAGCATTTCAACACCAATCTGCTTATACAATTGTGCAGAACCATATCCAAATATTCCTCCTGAGATTATAAGGATAAAATACGCCAATCAGTGACAAGCCAAATACGCACAATACAAGAACAAGCAACAGCATGCCACTCCAAATATTTGCTGCAAAAACATTTGGATGAGATGGGAAGAGAAAAACATTCCCATGAATGTACGTCCAGTCGGTCTCATCAGTCTCATCAAGATCTTCTTCATCTTCCTCTTCAAAGCATCAGGCACTTACTACCTCAGCAATTCTATCTCAGGTAAGTCTGCCAGCAACATAAAACGATGCCCCAAATGAATAATATAAGAAAATTGCCCCAAATACATCTGCAGCACCAAAACTGATCCAGGAAAAATCAAATCTCGGTCAGGCGGATTTTCCCCACATCCCTATCATTGACCTCAAGAGGCAAATACATAATCATTTTGGCTGCTGCTACATGATAAAATAGAAGAAATTGGAATGGAACAGGCAATTAATGAGATAATCTGGACCAAAAACACTTTTTAAAATCAATAAGAATACGAAGATACAAGATAAGGAGCTCTCTATGTCTTTGAAACATAGAGGGCCTGTGAATCCACGATCAAAAGGAGGTTACCCACTCAAGAATCGTGGAACAAGGAAGAGGCGGAGCTCGTGCTTCCTCAAACTAAAATTCACCTCGTAATCTCCACTCTACAATACACCTCTTCATCTCAACCTCACAACCGTTCATATTATTTTTTATTAGGCTTCAAACCATAGACCCTCCTTCACAACTATCTTGAGGAAGGGGAGGAATTGATATGGTCTGTGAGGTACGGAATAAAACCTTGAAAATGTTGACGCCCATTGGATACCGATTACATTAAGGATCCTCCTTTTTGGTATGTTAGTTATCACTAGAGGTGCTAGTGCGTAACAATAAATTGATATGGTTTAAGGTTATCATCCAACAAATGTGCTCGAGGGAGTGGCCAATATGATTATGCATTAGACGAAATCATATAAAGCTAGCATATTATGGTTCAGAACAAAAATGCAAAGGCAAAGGTTTGAAAAAAAAAAAAATAGAAAAAAAAAGCTAAAGTCGTAGAGACATCTATATATATAAATAAATATATCTAAACTTCAATTGGCTATATCTGTGCAACCAGAGATCCGATTTGGGCCTTATCTAAACTATCTCAAAGTCTAGCTTCTAAATTAGGGCAGCACTGGTTTATCCATATGAATAAGAAATGGCCAGAAGAGTCACAGGAGGTCAAAGAAGATTGTTTTACTCCGTTACTATTAAATGTAGTTCTAAAAAAAGCCATTACTTTTCCCTTGAGCTTTTGCTGATCTTGTTCAATAACCTATTGATATTCCTAAGTCTAATTCTTGAAGTTTTATACTGGGGACTGCTATCTCGAGGAGAGAAGCTACAAGCTTGCTTGCTTGTCAGATAGTGGGGTGGAATCAAAATAGTGGGGTTGAATCAATTGATGTTATAGACTCCTCGATGATAATGTAACCCCCTTCATGGTCAACTATCCTAATGCTCAAATATGGGTACAAGCAACATAGCATAGTCCAATTTCAAACAAATGTATGCAAATGCAATAAGCATAGCATAGTCCAATTTCAAAGACAAATGTATGCAAATGCAATAAGCATAGGTCAAATAGAAATATGATAGGATTGCAGTTAAAAAGGGAAGGATCATCAAATCAACGAAGAACACTAGCATTGAGATGGGTAGATCCGTTTAAGATTGTTAGAAGATCTGAAATTCTCGTACTTCCAACTCATCTTAGAGTGCAAAAGGTTTTCATATTTTTAACAAAACAACTATTTTGCAAGATCGCCATCTTTTTGAGCTCGCACATGGGGAACATCCCCTCAACCTAAAGAAATTTTGAATACAAAACTTCAACTAGAACATTTTCCTATACGGAATATTCAGTTAAATAGAAATAGCGAGGAAGAAGCCACTTGGATGACAAAATCTGACTTGAACATAATTCAAGAACTAGGGCTATATAGTTTCAAGATCTAATTGTCAAGAATCTTTATTCTTATTTATAAGTTATGTTTCAATGTTTTGAAAATATGATTGACTCTTTAGTTCCATGATAAATTGTGTCATTGCATACAATTGTTGCATTGTACGTATGCAAGATCTCACTATCAGTTTAATCAAGCGATTGTTAAACCATATATCAATCAAGTTGCTTGGAATATTGTATTTGAAAGAAGCCATCACAGATCAGGGAACATCTATGGCAATGTACCGAGTGTTGTTGGTTTCTATCAAGAGCTCTATCATCTTGTGTTGCATGTGTAGAACTCTAAGACAGATATCCTTGGCCTGGCTAGCTGACAATTATAATCCTAGCTAGAGACTTTGGAGTAACATGCAACTCTCAGATCGTATCCAACGTGGTCATCCATAAAAGCTATAAGTTCTTAAAAACAAACAAATTTAGTGCATAAGTGGAGCATACCAGAAACAACTTTCTTATTTCATGTGAGACTGTTATCTTCTCAGCATTGAAATTTGAGGGCTCCATATGGTCCATTTCTTCACATTTACATAATGGATACAGGGACATCGGTGTGGTGCAGGTTATTGCTAATCCTAAAGGAACAAATGCAAATTCAATTACAATACACAATAGGGGAATGGTGATAGCATTATCAATCAAGTGAATGGAAAATGCTATAATGAATATGTCACTTATAGAGCATTAACCGAAATGCAACATCAAAACAACAGCCTTGTTGCCATTAACAATTTTGTTAAAAACTATACCTCAATCACATATGAGTAGAACAGATTATGTGTATTAGATCTTTAAAACTCTTTGCAAGCACATCGGCTTTGATCTGGACAGCAAAGTTTGTTGAAAACTTGTGTAAACTTTTGAGTGCTTGGGTGGTTCTTGGAGGATTTGAGCATTCTTTAGGAAGTGTAGGGGTCAAGAATCATGATAGGAGTTAATCGTCGGAGAGCTTGTACTAATCCTGTGCCGGATGGTACAAATTCTCTCACATGAAGTGATTCTTCCAGATCTACTTGGGATTGTTGGATCTGAAAATACTGTTGGATTCCATTGGGGATGCCAAAACCAAGAATGCAGAAGATAGGAACGCATTGTTAATTGAAAGCTCTTGTTGATGTTGATCTTAGGCATCAGTTACAAGTCCTGTAAGAATTTGCAAAGGCTTGGCTTTGCAATTTTTGCATGATTCTGATATAGTACAAGGTCTCAATTACCAAGGATAAGACGGTAGATCTAGCTATAGATGACTGTTCTGGAATTCAAGACTATTTTTCACAGCTACAGACTCTAAAAAGGCATTTGATTAGTCCTGGTGGCAAAATCAGTGGTCAAGATTTAATCCTATTAGTAATAAGGCATTGGAGATAAATATTATTGTATCCATTAAGACTGCAAGGAATTACAAATGGACATTTACTGAACTCCAGTATCTGTTATGTAGCAGAAAATTGAAAAAAAACAGAGGTAACTTGCTTAACTTAAGATAGCTGTTGCTGTCTTGGCTTGGCAATTTTTGCATGATTCTCATATAGTCAAGGTCAAGCTTGGAAAGGTCTCAATTACCAAGGATAAGATGGTAGATCTAGCTATAGATGAAGATTTAATCCTATTAGTAATAAGGCATTGGAGATAAATATTAATGTATCCATTAAGACCAAGGAATTACAAGTGGACGTTTACTGAAGTCCAGTATGTGTTCGCTCAAGAAGAGTGAGAATGTAGCAGAAAATTGAGAAAAACAGAGGTAACTTGCTTAACTTAATATAGCTGTTGCTGAACAGCACGAGGCACAACGGAAGCAAGATGATACATCAAAGAAGACAAATCCAAGTGATTTGTTGGCACTGTTGGGTGACATTGTCCAGGCTTTAGAAAATTACTACTATCTGCTAATTCTCAGTCCACCTCTTCAGCACCACGGGATGCTCGTGCCATTTCTGGTGTAGCAATTTTATCATCTACATTTACTAATGAGTTATCTTGCTTGAGCTGCTGCTAATTGATTAGCGTCTTGTATTATATGATGGATTTGGGTGCTTCTTGTCACTTAACATGGATATAAGTTTTTTCTAATTTTAAGGAAGATCATTCTGTCAATCACAAGCTACAAGGGCTATAGAATTCGAATCTTCAGCAGGAGGTCCCAAAGGTGAGTCATCTTCCAGATCTCAATGCTAATCTTCTGTTTGTTTCCACAAATCGTAAAGACAAAGGCTACAGATTTCAAATCGTCAGCAGGGATACATGTCCCAAATGCGAGTCATTTTCCAGATCTCAATGGTAATATTCTGTTTGTTTCTACATTTGTCAAAGAGTCAATTTGATTTTTTTTCACCCGGACAGCTGAAGGTTCTTGCCATGGCTATATGAATAACGCAGTTTGTATACTGTAGATAGAAGTCCAGATCACGTTTCTTTTGAGTGTACATCATTTGTAGCAGCAGAATTGCCTAAGGAACACCTGGGGCATGCCAGATTTATGCATATAGGGGGTAGAGTCTTAGGAGAACTTGCATTCAGATCTGTGTTACATGCCAACATATCTATGGGATGAGCACAAACACTAAGCATATAAATTTCAAGTTATAGTATACAAAAGCTGCATGGAGGAGTACTTTGCATTAGCTTTCTATAGAGACTATTAAAAAGCAGACATCGAAGTACATTGATAGATGATAGAAACTAAAACTTAAGGTTCCCAAATATATTGGCATTATGTATCTGAAAGACCTACCATATGTTTGTTGAAGATAAGTCATAGGCAATAGATACTAAAACTTTGGATTCCAAAATGTATTAGCCGTATCAATTGAACATTCAGGTGTATCAGAAAGATTACCATATGTCTGTTGAAGATAAGTCAGCTTTTGCAGAGCACCAACAGCTACACAGAGTTTGATTGCACTACACATTCAAAATGTACACTCATAAGTATCTAATTGGTACTTGAGAAGTGCATACAAGTCAAATTTAAGCTGTAAATTCAGGCCAGAATAATATGACCTTTCCGAACAATTTTAAAAACCATTTATTAGCCAAAGTATATTATCGAGCTAAGTATATTATCGATAAGGTGAAATACCAGGATGTGGCCCAAGAGATGATCAAACATCATGAGACTAAATTCCTGACTTATTTTCGGGTATGAAGCAGCTATTAGTCATTGTCAACTTTAAGAAAAATCCCTACAATATCCTATGTATAATATGCGATCAATTTGAGTTGCTCTCTCCTCCTTGCAATGAAATTGCTCCTCTCTTGTGTTCACTATGTTTTCGACCACAAATCTCTGTCAATCTAGCAGAGCTTGGAAGATGACAAATTATCACTGGGGTAGCAATAAAGGTCAATTTGGCAGAGACAATGATTACGTCAAAAAAGACCATCATAAAATCAGACATTGGGTCAGAGTAATATGGGAAGAATAGAAAATATTTGAAGCCATGGTGTAGATACTGGTAGAATATTTAAGATTGAAAACATCAAATATGTACCAAATGGCGTCATCCGTAGCTTGCATTGCACAAACTGATCACAACTGATGAAGAATTGCATTATTAAGAAACGCCACTCTAACTCCTCACTCATAATATGGAGATGCGTGTCACTTTCACCATTTACGACTATTAAGTCAGGGAACAAAGGATTGGTACTTTATGCTCATCCAATCAAGTGGAAGATGAAGACCACATGTTCCTGGCATGTGAACAATTTGAAAACATGAGAGAAATATGATATTTAGAGTACTAAATTTCTTTTCTCCACTGCAAGTATGACGCATTAGGAAAGTTTTTTATGGATATCGAGAAACATCGAGCATTTCCGTTGATGAATAATACATGCCATCAGCGAATTGATAGCCTGAGGATATCCATGAAGGATGCAAGAAAGACGCAAGAACAGAAGCATAAGCAACCTCCTAGCTCCTAATGAGTGAACTAACTCTAGAGGCATGACTATGGCTCATATAGTCATGCCATGTGAGCAAGAGGTGAATGATCAGCAAGTAACAGTCATCAACATCAACAAATATGGAGTATGATAATACTCTAAAATCCCCCTGATGACGTGCATGGCTAAAAACAAATCAAACTAACAGAAATAAGATGCTAACATCCCCCGAAATCAAACACTGCTCACTGCTCGTACCGGAACAGCTTTTTTTTTCCAAAAATAGAGATTTTTTCAACGTGGAACTCTTTCTTCCAAATTTATCCTGATTCTATTCTATTCTACGGCTTTTAATAGTGGTAGGCTGCCGTCGAGGATGTGTGGGTGACACTGGGTGTCAGAAGAAGATGAAGAATCTGATTCCTAATGTAAGCTAGATCAGACCTTGCCTGGTGTAAGCTGGAAGTGTATTTGCCTGGTGCTCCTAATGTAAGCTAGATCAGACCTTGCCTGGTAATATATTGCATATGATTTCAAAATTTTCTTTCGGATGCTGTTCTGGAACCTGTTTCGTTGCGTCGTTTGTTCCGTTGCACAATTGCGCCGTTTGTTTCGTTTCGTTGCGCAGGCATAGGAACACGATGCGGTGCAACTATGATCGTTGCTGATAAACTGAAAAAACTGCTCTGCTACCCTTTCTTCACAAGAAAATAGCAAATGATACTCCATAACAGCAGTAAGCCATCCTGTTCCCATACATTTGCTTGGAATACTAACCAGACTTTCATATTCACATAACTCATTGAAATCGTGCTGAAGTTGATTGTTAGATGCATCATATTTAAGTAAGACCTGATTTTCAGAATGCAAATACCTATAAGAACTGCATGAGCCATCAAGATCACTGTGCATGAGATATTCCAAGCATACAGCAAATCACTGTTCTGCTCATCATGCAAACAACTGAATGCGATGTATAAACACATAGAAAGAGGCAAAGTCAATTCCGGTTGACAAACTTGACCATGATTGAAGAGAAGGTATCAACACGTGCATCAACACGTGCATGACGATCTATCCAAGGTAATTCCAAGACCAGCTCTTCTTTGACTTCACATCCAAAAGTGGTCTCTCATACTTTCATGGTCCAAATGTCCAAAGCTAACTTGTCGGTAGCATAGCCTGCCACATTCACAAAAATTTCATTCATGCAATGTAAGTCGAGTTGCTGCTCCATGATTCCTGCAGTCTTTGATACAGGTTAAGTTGAGCCTTGGTTCCTTAAGCTCTGGAGCAAGCTGCAGCTGAACATGTATCAAAGCTAAGCCGTTACAGTTATGCGAACATGCTGCTCCTGTTTTCCCTGCAAAGATATTAGAAAAATTGGCCTCTTCTTGTCTCTTTTCTACAACTGCATGCCAAATATGCGTGATCAAGGAAGAATCAACACACTAATTGATCATCATGGATCTCAGGAACGGATAAGGTTATAATGGCACACTAAGCTTTCAAAATTTGCTTGTGACAGTATATTAGCTTCCAAGTTAATGAGCTCAAATTTGGACTGCACACAGTGCATTGGAACTAAAAGATTACCTGCAACCCATGAGTATACTTGCTCATCTATGTTAAATTGAATATTATCCAAAATATTGCCATCGTTTAAATCAACTGACAATTTCCCAGTAACCATGGCATTAAAGAAGTTTCGTCATGTCCGATTCCAAATAACCCACGAGCCAACAATAACTGTGGTATGCAATCTTGCTTCGAATTTTGTTAATCCAGCTCCGATTTTTATGAATTCTGAATACCCTTTATATGTATGAAGTCTACTGCCTTGTTTATTAAAGATTTTGTCAGAATGTCATGAAATTTCAAAAGATGTCATGAAATTTCAAAAGATGCAATATCGACACGCGTTACCTGTTTTGCCTTAACAAACCCGACTCCAAACGATTTTCCTCAGAATCGTCGAAAAACTCCAGATCCTTGCCCAAACTCCGAATCCGGCAAAATCCGTTCCACCAAATGCTAGATCCAAGCAAACCGATCCAATTCTTCTTCAATCCTGTAGACCCACACCAGATCCACACAATGGAGCAAACGCCAAAACTCTGTTCATTATATCCAATTGATCTTGCAAGTAAACTTGCCATGAGATTGACTCGAGTTTCACTGATCCAATCCCCCCCAGATTTTTTAGAGCATCTATACAAAGATTTCTCAGAACATCTGTGTCAATCGGACCAAGCCTTTGAGAGCTTTGCTTCCAAGTCAAAAAACTCAATGAGAATTTTGCATGCATTAACTTCCTCCTTCAGATAGGCTCTGATACCATGATAGCCTGATAAAATCCGCAAAGGATGAAAGAAAGACACAAGGACAGAAGCATAAGCAAACTCCTAGCTCCTAGTGAATGAACTAACTCTAATGAGGCGTGACTATGGCTCATACAGTCATGCCATGTCAGCAACAATGTGAATGACTCAGCATGCAGAGTCATCAACACATATGGAGTATGACAATACTCTCACAAATCATTGGCAATGATAATACTCTAACACAAATCATTGGCAACTTATCATCTACAAGTAGTTGAACAAGCATTATCTATTAGTCATACACCATCTTAGTGTAGTTGTTTTCTCCTGCATGTTTGCCCTTACTTTGTCGTTATCTTAGAGTAGGGCTGACTTACCTTGATTTCTCATTCCTAATTGTGTAAGTTCCTTCATCGTTATTAGAATACGTTTTCAGTAACCCAAGGTCTGCAGGGAGACTTTATTTGTCAAAGGTATGCTCAAGATCTGACACATAAATATCACATGAATGCGAAGGTACCAGTCACACAAATATAAAGTGGGAGAAAAGTACTCAAAATGTCAGCCAGGCAAATCATGTGATGAAAGGCTTTACATAAAATTAATTGGCAGTTGAAATTACCTAACACTAAGTCAGACATTTTTGTTGCAGTAGGACTCTTGTGCATGTTCAAGAGAAAGCCAACAGTAAAACATTGCACAGCAGTTAAATTCATACTCAGATATATGCATTTGGCTTAAAACAATTCGAATGGTTAGCGATGAAAAATGACAAACCTATATGCATATTCAATTATAATACCAGAAGCAAAAAAATGACGAAGAATCGAATTTTCTATAGGCGAATCAAAATCCATTACGCAGGTGAGAATTTAGACATTCAATTTTGCAGGTCAGGTGACCAAGTTGCTGAGAACTCAGGACATCTATGGGCATGAAAACTATATGCGACATCAGCAAATAAGAAGCAAGCAAGTCTTCCCTCATTTAATTTGGAGGCCACACCATCAGGATTCCTATCTCCGGCTAGCAATCTGAGCATAATTTAAAAAAAATGCAAGAGGCATTGTTCTCAACTGAGTGGCAACTCTATTTTGGAGATGTAAAGGGATCAATGCTGAAGTGGTTAAATGTGCATGCTGCAATGTTAATTGTCCTACAAAAGAAAGTTGATTTCCTGAAAGCATTTATTAAAAACGGCAAAAAATATTCACATTGCAAGGGCACAGTAACATGTAACCAACACTAACCTTCATTTTCCCAAAACATTTGACGATTGTATCTCAATGACATTAAATGTCTTCAATCTTACATTCTAACTCCATCTAGACAATGAGAATGGCCTGTGCTATACTACCGGCTACACCTTAGATGGTATCAGTAATTCTTCGGCTAGATTTTGCATTGCTCTGCTTTACAGTTTTTTGGACAGCTATATTACAGTAACACATTCTACGAACATTACAGCAACAGCTGCTGCAGCGTACCTGGCAGGATAGAAGTACTCGCTGTCCACACGATAGCCATGACGAACAAGATGAGAACGACCGCAACCATCCTCCCGTACTTGCGACAATAGAACTTGAAATCGAAACTTCTTGGCATCCCTAAGAAGGAAGCCGAACTTAGAAGGATAGGCTTCAAGCAAATTTCGCAAGGCGTCCGAAGTTTCCATTGTACTAAAATGCGCAATGTCCTAAAAACGATATATTTATGTAGGGTGGGGTTGCCATCAAATGCGCCATGTCCCAAAAAACGATAGTAGTTATGTAGGGTGTGTGCGCCAAATTCCTAGGAACACTACCTGACCACAAAATACTGGTAAATACCACAGAATGCTCAAAAATAATTTTTTAGTATATTTTTGCCATATACGGCATGTGTTGAAGTTTGTACAAAATTTTGCTCGCTTAGCTTCAGATCTTTATTTGTTGCTTCGCAAAGATGCTCTTTTCCAATGGAATCATACTCATCAATTCACTTTCCAAGTGCTAAAGGATGCCATGGTCAATCCTCCCATTTTGCGTTTGCCCAAATTTGAACTACCTTGTTATGTGTGGATGCAAATGGTATGGCTTTGGGTGCAGTTTTGATGCAGGATGGTCATTTGCTTTTGGAAGTCGAAAGTTTTCTGACGCGGAAAGTAGATATAGTGTTTATGATAAAGAACATTTGGCTATCATTTATGCTTTGGAAGTGTGGCGACACTATTTATTAGGGTCGACAGTTCATATTTTGACTGACCATCAAAGCATTAAGCACATAGTTTCACATGAAACGTGATCGAAAAGACAATTGAAATGGGTTGCTTTTATGCAACAATATAATCTTTCCATGGACTATCGTGCCGGTAATTCACTGATTAGGCACGAAAGTCCATTTTAGAGCAGCCCATATTGCGACACCAAAAATCGATCCACTGCCAGCATCAACAACCAACAAAATATCATGGCTTTTAAATAGTAGGCATCAGCAATGCTCTGACCAGCAGCATCGACCAACAAGGGCTAGTTATGGCGATCCTGGCAATGCCGTCTTAGGCAAAACGAATTTGATAGTGCCATATCCTGCATTCAACAGGTCAGGAAGACATATATTGGGCATCAAATCCGTCTGTAAAGTAACTGGCTAGATGCCGCTTTGGGAATTAGTCCTGCATCAAAGCCAAAAAACTGAAAGAAACTTTGTAACAATTTTTATGAGCCACAGATGAAATATGCCAAAAGAATTTAAAAAATTAACCTCCAAAACTCCAAGCAAACTCTAAAAATGTCTCAAATGTGTTCCCAATAGCCCAAAACCCTGCACAAACCCATGTTGGAAGCGTGAATGTACATACAGTTCTGACGCCAACACGTATGAGCTCCAATAGGTCTATTGGTCCCATAGGCCTATTGGTCTCAATGGACAGATAAAAATAAATTCAATTCGATTCAATCCCTT
>JAANSK020221198.1:0-14302 GCA_011763485.2 Isoetes engelmannii
TATTCTCTTTCTAGTCTCTTTCCCTCTTCTCTCTCTAATTTCTCTCTCTAATCTCGCTGTATTTATTCTCTCTATAGTTTCTCTCTCTTTTTATTCTCTCTAGTCTTTCTCTAATTTCTCTCTCTAGTTTCTGTCTCTAGTCTCTCCCTCTCTATGTATTCTCTCTCTCTAGTTTCTCTCATCTATTCTCTCTCTAGTTTCTCTCCCTGTCTAGCTCCTCTCTCTAGTTCATCTCTCTCTATTCTTTCTCTAGTTTCTCTCTCTAGTTTCCCTATCATGCTACTTTTTCTCTCTCTATTCTCTCTCTAGTTTCGCTCTCTGTTTTTATTCTCTCTCTAGTCTGTTTCTTTCTCTATGTATTCTCTCTCTAATTTATCTTTCTACTCTCTCTAGTTTCTTTCTCTTTCTAGTTTATATTCTCTCTAGAAGGATATTATTAGAACTACATCATATGTCCACCATTGCGACTTTGCATTTTAAAAGAATTAGGACAAAACGAGTATCCGGCGACAATCCGGCGAGTCTGAAGATTTCCTGGCATAAAAAAAGCAAAAAACCTTTGGCTATATCATATTAGAAAAATTCCAAAAACTTTTTCACTTCCGGCAAAATAACTAGTAATTCTAGCCATTAGATAATTATATATGCTACAATATACCTCAAGATGCTCACAACCCACCCTCCCCCTAACGAATTGCCCCAGGGGCAATCCAAAAACATTAAGGCCGTTGCTCTGCTGACAGTAGCATGGGTCCTGGTCAACTGTCTTAATGATACCCTTCCTCCAGTAACATCTATGGTTCTGAGCCACAGGTCAAGACAACTGTTCATATTGCTCATGAAAACACACAATCGACGAACAAAAGCAGACAACCTGCCACACAGACCGTCCACATTTGTTCAATTTCATCTGTACAGACACCAGGCTCTAAGATCACATAAGTAGGTAAGCCTACATTCTACTTAAGAGGGCTGGACGAATCATGGGGGTTAGGATATGGCACAACGAACCCAAGCATTACTCTGGACCAACTGGATTAATTGGTCTTGCAATATCCTCTTCATCTGTAAACCCATCTACAAGCAAAACCTATAAACACAAGAAACACATTCCAAATACTATCTCCAAAAACACAACATACGCCCTCCACCACATGAAGAAAAATCGCTGCATATTATCTTGCCAGGCAAAGGAACCGACATGTTCAAAGACCACAACACGAATAATTCCATCAATCCACATGAGCTCATTAATAACTTCTAGAGGTCGGTGCAGTTCTCTGAGTCACACATATTAATCTCCTAAACCTCTTTCATGAAAGTAAGACTTAATAAAGGTAGAATTAATTTGGCACAGGTTTGAGGGTGTGGCTCAGAGGATTTGAAGTTGGAATACGAAAGAAAAAGCATGGCCGGAATCGCAGCTATCCTTTAGAGGCGAGATCCTTTAGCAAAAGGTAGCTTCCATATTAAAATAATAAGGTTGACCTTATCTAAAAAGGAGATGTATCTCAATTCCTTAAAATTCTAGAATCATAGAAGCTCAAGGAGTTCCCAAATTCTTAAGAAAGGATATTTTAGCTATTCAATAACACTTGATTTGTTATTGCTCAGCCAGATCCTATCCTTAACCTTGTTGAATTGTTGGAAGAACCAGAGAAGATTATCTAGTTGGATTTTTGGATTCTTAGGATTGAAAGAGCTAGGAAAGCTAATTTAGTTGGATTTTTGGATTCTTAGAATTGGGAAGAGCTAGGAAAGCCAGTTTGCTATGTTCTCAAGTCTGAGCCCGGTTGGGTGGTAAATTTGTGCCAGAAGATCCAGATCCAGTGTTTCAAGTTGTTTTGCTTAACCGTGTTTGATGGCATTGCAGGTAAAAGAGCCCATTCGTAACAAGACTTTGTTGAGCATAACAAAGCATACTACAACATACCAAGAGGCAGCATGACATGGAACATATTGAAAACTCAGGGCTGTGGCTGCCAAATAAAGACCTTAGAACATGTAGTTTACTAGATTCTAGAGAAGACCAAACATCATTGCACTCTTTCTTGGCAACAATAAGGAATAAGTATACATGCATTTCTTCTTCGTCATAACATGCAGCATAATAGATCAACTTAGTACCAAACAACTTTCTACACAAAATGCAAGCACCAAAAGATTTACTTTGCTTTCGGGAACTGAGCCATGGTGTTGCAATGGATAGGTGCCCCAAAAATGGTGACAAAGATCGAGAATGCCATCCAAGGAGATATAAGAATCAACTGGATTTTTTTGATTATTCAAAACTGTTGATTAATGTATGAAAATCTAATGGTATGTAATGTGTTTAACTGACGTGGCATAACACGTGGAGGCTAGAAATCCAAGAACCTTTGTACCTCTGAGAAGACAAACCTGCTAAAGATAACACATATAGTGGCATCTATATTGAATATTGAATGATTCAGCGACATCGTTAAGGAATATTGCAGAGATCTACAAAATGTTCAATCACAAAGTCGACTTCACACCACTCCAACTTTTTATGGAAGAATGCCTATGATTATGTATTTAAAGGAGGGATCTCTTGAAACTTGTATCATTCCTTTCTTGTAATGATCTATCTCTCTGGAGTGGAGGAAACATTGAGAATTGCGAGTAGGTCCTTGATCTTTCTGACGGCAACAGACTATGTCCACACCCTATCCGACTGATTAGGAGCACCATGTGTGTTCTCTGATTGGGAACTAACAGCTGGTTGTTCAATCCCCTAGATTGTTGCAGCCGGGGCACCAAGGGCCCTAAAGAGATCCCAACTCCAACAAAACACCAGTCGATCTCATACAGTTCCTAACTAACACACCAACAGAGACAAACGACTCATCAGCCAACTTGGGATATTCTTGGAATCGCTCCCATACCCAAAAACGTATGCTTAGAAAATACCTTTTTTCCACGAGTTAATTTTGAGTTTGTGAATGCTAAAATAGGCCGTGTTTTAACCTTTCCTCCCTCGTTTCTATTTCAGTCATTCTCCTAGCTTTTCGTCTATTTTCTTCAGGAGGAGGGGGAAGAGGAGGATGTATTGAAGGGCAAAGCTCCAGCCGAAAGCCCGGCAAGCCTCCATTTTTAGGATTGTGTCGTTCTCGCCTCCTCGCATCTTCCTTGGGCAATTGGTCAAATTTTTGGTACAGTGTCTTTTGTTTCCTCATCCAACTTTTCCCAATTTATTGGAATGTTATATAGCGTCGGATGAACATGTTTTCCAAATTCTAGATTATAAAACCTTGGATTATCTTGCTCTTATTCTGCAGCTTTTGAGATATTTTCCCGCATTAGGGCAAGCAGCATTTGAGTGTCCGATGTGAATTCAACAATGCAGTGAATTTTTTATTTGAATGTCTGTATTATCGTTTTGATGTACTTATTGCGGGATGGACATTGCAGAGGCAAGAATTTTGGGTAGCCGGGTTTCCTGAAAAGGCAATGGTGTTGCATGTGACATGCTCCATTTAACATTCTTGAGTGAATGCATGCACAAGAAAGCTACTTGAGCAGTATCTGTATTTTGAGCGGTAAGTCTTGCTTGGCAGGGCCTACAAAATTCTTGATGGTGGGGACTGGCGTGTAAATCAAATTAAATTAATGTCGCCATTGGCTCAAGTTCGGAGCATAATCAAATATCAGTTCATGGATATGCATCAAGACTGCAGTGGTTGAATGTGTTTTGGGACAGCATCATGGCCCAACAGCAATCATCAAGATTGAACCGGTTGCTTACGCTTCTTGACAGTATCCAAAGAAATGCAGAATATTTATCTCAATTGCAAATTGTTAGGAACAATAAGATTCCTCATTTATCACGTTCCACACCTTAACCAAGTATACAGCTGGGTCGACCTCTGTAACCAGACGAAGCGCAGCAAAGCAGATTGGTGAGATAGCAAAACAACATCCTGCAGAGTTACAGCCTCTACTAAAAAAGGTAAGATGTGAATTGTTTTAAATCAAGTGTAATTCAGTCAGCCGATTTGATTCCACCATGCAGGTAAGGCAGTACCTCCGCAGCAAAAGCTGGGACACACGAGTTGCAGCAGCATATGCTCTAGGGGCAATTGCTGAGAATGTGAAACATGCAACGTTAAAAGATGTTTTAACAAATGCAAATGCTGAAATGGAAAAACTTGGGCAAGCCATAGACGTTGAAAAGTCGTTGACAGAATCCTTGAACGTTTCGTCTCACTCGGCATCATCTCTGACCTTCAGTAGGTATACGAATATAAATGCTCCAAATTCTCATAGCTCTTGCAATTTTTTAGGTTGTCTACGTACCAGTTCTTTTCTCTGCAGATTTGATGTCAAAAAGGTCCTAGAGTTCGGCGCTCTGTTGCTTTCTTCTGGTGGTCAGGTAGTCCTTGTGTCTAATTATTAAGGTTATCACCTATATTTCTGTTGGGAACTTTATATTTGTTCTGGGACGTTACATTCTGCATTATTTTAGGACTTGGGCTTGTTCCATGTATTGCAGCCATGAATATGTTTGAGTATTTTTCTTAGCTTGGGGACACGCCTTATAAAACTAGTGCACTTTTTTTAGGAATATGATGTTGGAGTAGACAATGCAAAAAATCCAGCAGAGCGTTTGGCTCGCCAGAAACAAAACTTACGCCGGAGGCTAGGTGAGAATAGATATATTCTCCTGGCTCATTCCCCTTTTTAATGCTGCTACATACTTGTCTGTAGGCCTTGATGTCTGCGAACAGTTCATGGACGTCAATGATGTGATTCGTGATGAAGACCTTATGATCAGTAGGACATTTAGTGGTGGAAATGGTGAGACATTTATGCATAGCTTATCTTATCAGCTTCAAGGAGGACGGCAGGAAGTTCAACAGTTGGTGGCAAACATGGTTCCGGGTATGGTCATGTCAAAAACTTTAAGTGCTCGAGAAAGGAACATGCTGAAACGGAAAGCCAAATTCAGTGGACCTAAAGAATGGGCTGAAGATCAAGATGTCGAAGAACCTAGTGCTAAGCGTGCTAACACAACGGCAAAACCATTTGTTATGGAGCAGTCAAACACAGATAAGGTATGCGGGTTTAGCATTATGGTACAATCACGCCTGTACTTATTAATAACAAATAGTATTTTTTTGAAGTTGGTGATGGAATCTGGATTGGAAGAAGACCAGCCTGATTTTATTGGTGATGGTCAATGGCCATTTGCTCGCTTTGTAGAGCTACTTATGCACGACATGTTTGATCCAGGTGAAAATTTATTTCGTCTATATGTTGTTTGGCTGTTTGGCAACTTAATGAATCAGAGTCTCATGTCATCTTGTGTATATGTAGTATGGGAAGTTCGGCATGGCAGCATAATGGCATTACGGGAGATTCTTAGTTCACAGGCAGCTTCAGCTGCAGTAGTAGTCCCTGATTTCTCTTCCATTCGCACAAGTGACACAAACAGAAAAAAAAACAGCGGACCACAGAGAGATGGTATCGATTTAAATTTAGATGTCAAACCAGACATTAAAGAAGAAGCAATGGGCAATGGAGTAACATGCCAAAGAATGCAGAACGATAGCTCTGTGGCCGCTCCAATGACTGAGCTGAGCCTATCAATCAAGCAAGAGCATGATATAAAGGATAGAAATGGGACAGGGCTTAGACATGACAAGAATGATTATTCAGCTCTACCCTTTCCTATCAATGATGCTTGTACTAGTTTTGCAAATGATAGCAGGGCATTGGAAATTTATCTGGGTGCTCAGCATTCCTGGACAGCCAATATGGAGTTCCTTCAAGATTGTACCCTTCGTTTACTCTGTGTTTTTGCATTGGATCGGTAACCAGCTATGAACCAACGAGGTTTAATAACTACTTTATACCACGTTGATTAATTTTGCTAATTCCATGCAGTTTCGGGGACTATGTGTCTGATCAAGTTGTGGCTCCTGTGAGAGAAACCTGTGCACAAGCATTAGGTGCTGTGGTAAAACAAATGCACCCGGTTTTGGTTCATAAAACCCTTAGCATCCTGCTACAAATGCAGGTCAGTCATAACGCTTCTTTACGAATCAGCATGACAAGCACCAGCTGTCTCTTTTGCTACTTTATACAAAAGAAATACCTACTTTTGTAGCTGTGTGCAGAATCGTGCTGAGTGGGAAGTTCGGCATGGAAGCTTGTTAGGAATTAAATACTTAGTGGCCGTTCGACAGGTATTGCATCAGATGTTGTAGGCCCTTTTGTATCACATTCATGTTCTTCTTTGTGAGGGTTTAGTTATTGTGGCAGGAAATGGTAGAGGAACTGCTTCCACGTGTATTGCCAACCTGCATGGCTGGTCTTGAGGATGCAGATGATGATGTCAGAGCAGTTGCTGCCGAATCCTTACTTCCTGCTGCACGTGCCATAGTCTCTCATGCAGGCCATTTGGTCGACACAATTCTTTTGCGACTCTGGGACATACTTCTGGATCTGGATGACCTGAGCCCTTCAACTAGCAGGTCTGTGAACTGAGAATTTCCTGGCAAGGTTTCAGGCCATCTTCGCTTTAGTCGGGGAATGAAACTGAAATATGTATGTATGGAAAGTATGTACATTGGGTGTTAAGCCAGTGCCTTGAGTTTACATCTTAACCTCGTAGAGTTTTCTGTGGCAATTCACTCAATACAGGCATTGTATAGCTTGAAGAAAGTGCTTTATGCCCTTTGAGCAAACCTATGAGCAATCTCTTTTAAATGAATTATGTAACTGAATCTGTAAAGCATAACCTGCATTGAAGAACTATATATATCTTGATGTGAAATAAGCTCTTGTCGAGTCACGCCAGTAAATGAACCATTCGAAGAATATACAGCCCGTTTCTGTCCCTCTGATAAGGTTTAGATAAAGTCTGAAGTGTGGGCAAAACAGGAGAGCTATGTTGTAATTGTTGTAATTAACTCTCTTGCATTATCGTTGCTGTTTTATAATCTAATCCTTGTTTGCCATTTCCTGGTTGGAAGGTAGAATGTCTGACTAACATATGCCTCCCAACATTTTTGCAGTGTTATGCATTTGCTGGCAGAAATCTATTGTCAGCCTAAAGTAGTACCCCAAGCATTGGGAAATAAACAATCTAATGAAAGACCTTTTTTTGACTTGAATAAGGCCTTTGTGGAGGACCGGTATGATAGTATGGACTCAGTTGATAATCCATTTCTTCTTTCCAATCTGGCTCCTCGTTTATGGCCGTTTATGAGGCATAATATCTCATCAGTGCGACTCGCTGCGATACGTACACTGGTCTCTCCAATACTCTTCCTTAATTTTGTTTTGTTTGTTTGTCTTTATAGAATTCAGCATGTAAGGTTCATATCCGTTGGTGTTTCTCAGGAGAGGTTATTAGAGGCAGGCAATCTTGGTGATCACAAGAAGTTTTGGGCGCTCCCTATACTAGGCGACATGGTTCGTGTGGTCTTCCAAAATTTGCTGATGGAGTCGAATGATGAGATTTTGGAGTGTTCTAGACGCGTCTGGAGGCTCCTCTTGCAGGTATATACATGCTTTTTATCTGTTGCTCAATGAGATTCAAACTTTATAATGTTACTCCTATCAAGGAGGATCAAACTAATGGGCCTCTAACTTCTTACGTGTAGTCCGCTCAAGAAAATGTGGCGACTGAGGTGGACTTATATTTTTTGTCATGGTTGAAGCTTGCAAGCACTTCGTCTGGGTCACCTTTAGAAAATTCTAAGATGTTTTCTCCAAATGTGTTGCCCCGCGGAAGTAGATTCAAAGCAGAAGCAAAGCTGAAAGCAGCCGGAAGCAATATCTCTGGGGGAAATATGTTGCACAGCCAGAAGGGAACATCTGAGAGACAGAAGAACATTGACAATGCATTCGTTCCAAAGGTGGTTGTGGGTGCAGATGGTGAGAAAACTGCGATACAGATGAGGGTTGTCACTTCATCAGCCTTGGGAGTTCTTTGTGCTACAGTTCCGGAGTCAACGTTTGGAGTGATTGTCAATGGTTTATCTGAATTATTGGCTTCCCCTTCAGGAATTCAAAGACAGGTAATTTGAAAAGGACACGTGGAGCAAGAGCCTAATGTTTTGCTTCTATAATAGTTAGAGAGTATGCAATCATTTATTCACCTTGTCATTCTAAAGCTTGTTCTGCTTGTTTTTTATTAATTCATTTTATTTGTTTTCTTAATTAACTCAATATCCCATAGGGACTTTCTAAACATTAATAAATATCTCTTTCTCAGGTTGCATCTCTTGTACTTGTCTCGTGGTTCAAAGAGTTAAGGCTTTGGCCAAAAGAGAAGCAGCTTCAAGCAGCTACTGCTTCCAAACCCATTTATGCACGCATACAAGAGCTCTTATCTATGACAGATCAACTGCCCACACCAAACTCACTGCTTCCTTATGCAGAATTAGCTCGTACGTATGCAAAGTTGAGGGGAGATGCTGGAGCATTTATTAAGCAAGCTGAGACAGTAGGTTGCTTTAAAAATTTGGTTGCAACTTCATTGCCATTGCTTGAAGGAATGAATGCGGAAGCTGCAATAGAATTAACAAAGACGTTTACACAAGAGGATACAAGCGAGGTTGGATCAGCTGAGGATAAACAAAACTGGGACATGTTAGAATCAGGAAGGCAACGTGTCTTAGCTACGGCAGGCTATCTGCAATGCATACAGGTATTTGTGCTATTTTGCAAGTTTTGAGGATTATTTACCTTATTTTGTGCAATTCCAGTATGTGATGAGCTTTTATTCAGTGCTAATTAACTTCTCACTCCGTCCCTCCCTCCTTGTTCTCACAGCCCCCGTTCAGACCTACATATTGCTAATTAATCACTGCCTATCTTGGCAGGTTAATTTACATTCAAGTGTTCTAGCATCATTGGCGGGAGCTGTAGTTTGGATGGGAGAATTGCCTACAAAGTTGAATCCTATTATTAAACCTTTAATGGCTTCACTCAAACGGGAGCAGGTAATTTTTGTCCCTAGGATAGTAATTCACGTTTGTTAAGACATCTGTTCATGAAGAACTTTGGGTGCAGGAAGAAGTTCTGCAGCAATCGGCAGCAGAAGCATTGGCAGAAGTTATTGCACAGTGTGTGGGGAGGAAACCTTGTCCTAATGAGAGGCTGATTAAAAACATCTCAACACTAATCTGTGCTGATCCATCTGAGACTCCAATCGCTACATCTGCGAATGCTTCATGGTTCAGTTTTGACGACGATGCAGCGGGCTCTATGAAGCCTTCAACTGGGCCAAGGGCAAAAGCTGAACTAGGTGTGGGTAATGATGAAAGAGCAAAGATTGAAGGAGCTATCACTAGACGAGGTGCAGAGCTTGCACTGCGATCACTCTGCCAAAAATTTGAGGAACATGTTTTTGAGAAGCTTCCAAAACTCTGGGGCTGCATAACTGAGGCAATCAAACCAGCAAATTCTGATGGACTTGGCAGTTGTGTAGAAGAAGTGTCGTCAGTTTTACAGGCAGATGGAGAACCACAACCGCTTATTAACAATTTGCAGGTATTGCTTCATCTGCATCCAGCCCGTGGTTATAACATGAATTCTCTTTGTGGGCTAACATGTCGTTTTATGCCAATAGCATCTGGATTTTAGTTGTTTTCTTTTTCTTCTTGTCTCATTTTAGTTGTCTTCTTTCCAGCTTGTACGTTCAATTGCACCTTTTCTGGACAAGACTTTGCACTCTAGGGTTTTGTCTCTTCTATCTGCTATATTTGGCTGTGTTAGGCACAATCATGCTGCAGTTAGATTTGCTGCCGCAAAGTGCATTACTGCAATGGCTAAAACATTAATAGAGCCAGTGATGATAGCGGTTTTATCAAAAGGGATTCCAATGTTAGAAGATACATCTGTTGAAGCAAGGCAAGGTGGAGGAATGCTGGTGGCATCTCTTGTTGATGGCCTTGGACTAGATTTGGTGCCTTATGCTCCTTTACTTATTGTTCCATTGCTTGGGTGTATGAGTGATAGCAACCATATAGTTCGTCAAAATATTGCGCACAGTTTTGCTGCTCTTGTTCCTCTTCTTCCTTTAGCTCGAGGTTTTCCACAGCCAGCTGGCCTTCAACAATTTCAGGCATCTAAAAATGTAGAAGATAGTAGGTTTTTGGAGCAATTGCTTGATAATAGAAAGGTAGATGATTACAAGCTTTCTGTGGAGCTTAAGACAACATTACGCAGGTGCACATTCTATCATTAGCAAATTTGTAATTCTTTGCTCGCAGTTATATCCTTACTAAATATTGTATTTCAGGTACCAGCAAGAAGGGATCAATTGGCTTGCATTCCTCAAGAGGTTCAAGTTGCATGGAATTCTTTGTGATGATATGGGTCTTGGTAAAACTATACAAGCATCAGCTGTACTTGCATCAGATATTGCTGAAAGGGCAAAAGATGGCAGTTCATCAGAAACAGATAGAAGTCCACTCCAATCTCTAGTTGTTTGTCCTTCTACATTGGTTGGACACTGGGTTTATGAGATTGAGAAGTTTATACCATTAGATGTACTGAAGCCCATGCAATATGTTGGTTCACCACAAGAACGTCTGCAGCTACGTGATCTTTTCGCCTCCCATAATTTGATAATAACATCTTATGATGTGCTCCGTAAAGACATTGATGCTCTAAGTGAGATTGTGTGGAACTATTGTATACTTGATGAAGGTCACATTATTAAAAGTGCTAAATCAAAGATTACTCTGTCAGTGAAACGACTTCAAGCAGAACATCGTCTGATATTAAGTGGTACCCCAATTCAGGTTAGTTTTGGCAGGTCCTTTGCATCCAGTAATCAAGGTTCTATTGTATGAATGTGGTTTACTCCAACAAGTTCATGAATGGCAGAACAATGTGCTGGAGCTCTGGTCTCTCTTTGACTTTTTGATGCCTGGCTTTCTTGGCTCAGAGCGGCAGGTATGTACTTCAATAAGTGGAATTGGTTGCAGTACATTTTCTTGAATTTTTGTTTTGTGCTCTGTTGTGTGTATAAATAACATTCACTTTGCTTGCAGTTCCAAGCAACTTATGGGAAACCTTTATTAGCTGCTAGGGATCCTAAGTGCTCAGCAAAAGAGGCAGAAGCAGGTGTTTTAGCTATGGAGGCCTTACACAAGCAGGTAGATGTTGTTCTTTGAGATTCTTTCATCTTAGTTACAAAGTTTCTGGAAATTGCAGCTGTGAAATAGAAGGTGGGAGTATGATCTCAAACATACAATTTTGCTATGGCATCCTCTTAATTTAAAATTGAACACATATAATAGCATAAATTACAAAAATCAACCGTCGGTGGTTGTTAAAAATTCAAAAGGAAGAGAGGGCTTAGTCTCCTTTTGGAACTGGCCATGAAGTATTGCCTGGCCAGTAAAAATCTACTAGTGGCCAGTGATCCAATGGTTTCTTCATTCATCCGATCAAGAATTAAAAGTAAGAGTCGTAGGGCCTATGGGACCAGATAAATACAACATGGTAAACCTTTTAGGAGGGCATCCTCCTCCTCATCATTTAACAATAACTAAAATAGACAAAAAACATGGTTACAATGCTATTCGGGATAAGTTCTGATATCAGTTCAGCTTTTGATCTCTTGATCTCATGTCTTCTCTTTTGTACGACTGTTTGTGCTTTTGTGTACCGAGCATTTATTTTCTTTAGGAAATGCTGACGTCATCGGATCAGGGCACTTCCTTTTCTTTGTGGGTCCTTCAAATTATCTTCCTGCTCTAGCTCTTAAGCAAATGGACTTCTACTCTTCCTGCTCTTTGAAGGCTTTGTCAGAACTGCCAATAATGTGAACGAACTGCAGCTCCCAAGAATGGCCATACAAGAAAGTTAATTGCATTTTTCAAGGCACATACAGCACCCTCTCCATGATGAGCATAGCAAGTTGCTCGACAAGTCCCGTCCTGACCATTTCAATTGTGCATCTGTGGCTACAAGCACCACAAACATTTGTATGCATACATTAAAAAACTGCAGATTTGCCCCGCTGCTTTCAATCAACCACCAATCAGGAGGGTTGTTTCCAACAGGGGATAGAAGAAGATTATACGACATTATGTATCATTTTTGACGGTTAAACATGTAAAGCATGGAAATTAATCAGGATAATCCTTCATGCTTTGAACTCAATTAAAGCTGCGTTACAGTACCTTCATGTTTATCAGTGCGGATGTTAGTCTGTACTTCTATGCTTGCTTCCTACGTGGTAGTTGAGCATTATCTGCATAAAGAGATATATGTAGCTTGGCTATTTGATACAGTTTGGTCTCTCCGTCTGCCACTAAGAACAACTAATCTTTTCTCTTTTGTTCAGGTTATGCCATTCTTGTTGCGGCGGACAAAAGAGGAAGTTCTATCAGATCTGCCTCCAAAGATTATTCAGGATCGTTATTGCGACCTGAGCCCTCTTCAATTGAGGCTTTATGAGAATTTCTCTCGATCTCAAGCAAAAAAAGAAGTGGCAAGTTTGGTGAAGGCTTATGGCAATTTGGACACGCCAGATTCTCGACCTATATCTGGTGGTGCATCTACTCATGTTTTCCAGGTGAGTTGTTTGATATGATCCTTGTGATGTGATACACTACATCATGGGGCATTTACAAATACTGATTTCTTTGGTGGCCTGCTGCAGGCATTACAATACCTTCGTAAGCTTTGCAGCCATCCTTTGCTTGTCCTAAATGAGTTGCATGGGCAGAGTGCCTCTGACATTTTGGACAGCCTTTCTGAGGAGAACAAGACAGACCTACATGATCTGCAACATGCACCAAAACTTCTTGCATTGCGGGAAATCCTTGAGGAATGTGGGATAGGATTACAGTCCGTTGGAACTGAGTGTGGTGGAACAGGTCAACATCGTGTTCTGATATTCGCACAGCTCAAGGCATGAATCTACTATTTTGTTATTGCTGTGGTTAAATTTTGTTTTGATAGTGAGGCTTTTGGTTGCAGAGTTTTTTGGATATTATTGAGAAAGATCTGTTCCATTCCCATATGAAAGGGTATGTATGCATTTAATCTTCGATGGGGGCATTATTTTACCGTTGGCTTTTATCCATTCCCCTTACCTCACGTTTTTTTACGTTGCAGGGTAACATATTTGCGACTGGATGGTTCTGTAGATAGTGACAAGCGATTTGATATCGTCAAAACATTCAATTCAGACCCTACCATTGACGTTCTCTTGCTCACCACACATGGTTAGTAGTTAATGCAGTATGCAACTCAGTCCTTGACTTGAGTTTTTTTCAACATTATGTCTTGGTATGCAGTTGGTGGGCTTGGCTTGAACCTTACAGCAGCAGACACAGTTGTGTTTGTTGAACATGATTGGAATCCCATGCGTGATCTGCAGGTATAAAGTTCTAATATCAACACGCTGTATCCGTTGTCTCTCTTAAGCCATGTGATTGTCAGTTTGTTTTGTTGGTCCTGTACCATTATGTAATAGGCTTGATAATGAAAAGCCTTTTGACTGACGAATAGCATTATATAATAGCCCAAGTCCAGCATATCGCTCCAGTCTTAGGCAGCATCTTCTAGCATAGGATGTCACATAGGACATCCTATGCTATGTCAAAACTCTTCATAGGAAGAGTTTTGGTTTACAGCCCCCTGCCTCTGGAAAACACCACTGGAAACCTGCACAGGAGGGAAAAAGCAGGCAAAAAAACAGATAATATAGCCAGAAAATGTTAAAAACATCACCCAGCCATTCCCTACCCTTTCCCTCGATTTTGAATCCTTATTAACTCTTCCATGAGTATTTGAATCTGTTCTAAATAACAGTATGAAAAAGTACACTTATTTCTAATGCAATGCGCAAGTGTCGCAGCTGGAGGCACGGCTGTAGAAGAACGGGTATCTTTCTAAAGGTAGTTTGCCGAACAGTTGCGACGCGAAAGTGTTCCTTCTGTTCTAGCGACTGAGAAGTAGAGAGTACGTTATTTAGAAATTCCGCAGCGCAGCAGCCACCCGAACTTGTACCACTGGTACATCCTGATGAAGCAGTTCTCAGTGAGGACTCTGCAAATTTGGGAGCAGCAAGTTCTCGCCTGTGAGTATGACAACTTCATCAACGACTACATCATGTAAGAAAACATCTTTCTCGACAAAGAAAACTCTATCACCTTCACCAACTCTCCTCATCAACCTCCCATCACCAAAAAACACTCCAAAACCTTGCCTTTCCTCTCAACGCCCAAAAGCACCAGCAAACGCGTCCCAAATTAGGATTTCCTCTAAGGCTCAGTCACCCGCCCTTACACTCTCCCTACTAGCC
>JAANSK020221308.1:0-14301 GCA_011763485.2 Isoetes engelmannii
TATATGGACGTTAAATGCCAAGTAAAAATACAAGCAAGAACATTAGCCCGGCAACGCCGGGCACACATTTACTAGTACATACTTATGTACGTACAGTAACAAGAAAAATAACTATGTAGAAGATGGTTACTGTGGAAGAGCAAATTATTTTGTATTATGGATGACCACAATGAAACGCTAATGATTGTTGGGCTCAAATTTGATTCAGCAAAAAAATTTCTATATATATACACATCCTAACGACTCAACAAGCACATATCTATGATGGTATAGCACATAAAAGGTAATTAAAAATATGATGTACAATCACTATGGTTTTGTCCCACATAAACGGTATACTTCCATATATGTTTACTTCTTCTTTCATTTAACAAGATGAAGACTCTCAAGCTACAAAGCTACCATGGATTAGATAGCCTCATGTGTCAGAGTTACATCCCAGAGCTCTTCCAGTCTCCAAAAGGTGAAGAATCCACCTACATCGTTGGATTCTGCCGGTTCAGAAACTCCACAAGTAAAAGATATAGCTGCCATTACAGATGAAGCAATCCCAGAGAGGCAATCGGTGATGATAGCCATGGAAGGAAATCAGGTTGGAGAAGCTTCCAAAGCTTCCAAAGCTGGTCGTCTTGGCTATATGGACATGGTAAGCAAACTATAAAAATCTCTAAAAGCTTCAAAAGGAGACCATTCTTGCCATAAGGAGCCTCTAAGTAAGTCTGTAGAAGCCCCCACAAAGCCGGTCGACTTGATCACAAGGATACAGAAGCAAGTCTTGTAGTGGATGCCGAAAAGACGCAGGTCGGAAAAATCGGGAAGCAAGTGGGTCCTGTACCACACACTGGAGGTTTATAGTGCAGTGAGCTTGAGAAGGAGGAAAAACCTGAGGATAAGGATCATGCATTTACAATCCAAAATTCTCTTAGCCCGGAGGGGCTTTGCAACCTTAAAACTCAGGGTGAAAGCCTGGATGGGGCTATGGCAGGGGCTGATGGGCGGCATGATGGCCTGTCTAATGCAGCTGCTTGTGGTGGTAGCTCAGCCCATGTCTTGGGCATAACTTCTGTTTGTGAAGACGCGGATATGCAAGAAGAGGAAAGCTTGCTCCATGCTATATGCTCTGAGGTGGATGTAGTTTGGATGCAGAAAGGTGTGGTGGAAGGGGTCATGTCTGCGGCATCCACTGCGGCACCACCTGCAGTTGGGAAGTATGTGGTCAGTCCTGCACGACATCCTCAACAGGTCCATGGGAGCTCTGCGGCATCTCCCTCTGAAAACTGTGTGCCTGGGCTGGCAGAGTATGTGGAGACAGACATTCAGGAGGTTGAAAACTTGTTCGAGGCAATTTCTGCTGAGGTGCGTGGGCCACAAACTGCTCCTTACCTGGACGGAAATGTTAACAAGTCTTCACCTTTAGTTCCTGATAGAAGCAAGAGACCTGAGGATTCTTTGCTTTCTCGTCCCCGATCTGGTGTGCCAAGGATAGGAAATTATGCCTACTCTTCCGCTGAGCCTCGTTCTGCTTGGAAAACCAATGACTCGGTCCATCAGGTGACTCATCCCAGTTTCAATGACTGGCTTAAGAAGGACTTGCCTTCCCACAGAAGTGATAGAGTCTCTGAAGCCATCTCCTTTGTTCGCAAGCAGGACATCATGAATTCATTGAAGGGTAATGCTCAACATGCTGTTTCGCCCACGCTTGATGACATTGAGCAGGTCCATCAGAGGGGCGCTATGGGGATGCATCGCTTGTTAAAATTGGTCAAGATGAGCACATGAAGTACATTGAGAATTTAGTGCAGTACTCTGTTGTCGGCTACTAGACTGGGGGCAATTTTAATATCAAAAGGATCTCCGGGTGGCTAAGTTCTTTTTTGCGTAGAAATCACATTTCCTCCTTTGAATCGATCAAATCTTTGCGTAAAGGCTTTTTCCTCGTAATGTTTAAGGTTACTGAAGATGTTGATAAGTTGGTGGCTAAGGCAATTGACACCATGAGTGGCACAATCATTCTGTTTCAGAACCACTTTCCAGGGTTTTCTATTGACATGCCTCTTAGAGCAAAGATTTCTTGTTGGTTCCAGATTCTTGACTTGCCTCCTGATCTTCTTGCACCCTCCTTGGCTCAAGTCGATTGTAATGGCTCTTGGTATCCACATTGCACATTCTTTATCCGGTGGTGCAAAGGTATACGTGGTGCTGACAATGGACAAAGAAATCCCAGAACAAGTTGTCATTCAAAGTGGCTTATTTTTCTCCCGCTTCAAGCTGCGTCTGTTGAATGCCGCTGACCTCTCTCGCTAGTTTCCCTCTTTCAAGCTTCCAGTCTCTGCTTTGAGTTCTTTTCCTCCCAAATCCGCTGCCGTCTCTCCTTCTACTTCTTATAAGAGCTATGTTGTGCCTCTGCCATTCCCGGTGTCTGTTCATCCTTCTCCACAGTCTGTCACTCTGCAGCCCTCACCACCCCCTGTTCATCAAGTGGCATTGACACCAGCTGCCCAGTCTCCTCTGCTGCCAATAGTACCAGTGGCCCTCTCTCCCTCCTCGTTCTCACTAGCACAGTAGGATTGGACCGAGGTTAGGTCAAGGCGCCAGAAGCGCACTCAACATACTTCTTGGGCAGACCAGGTTGACAATGCTCATCCGACCTTTGAGGTCGCGGATGATGGAGACTATTCAGGTTCTGCTTCGTACAATTCGCTTGAGGGAGATGTCATGATGCAGCCAGTTGACCAGCTCGCGATGGTTGTCTTTGATGGTTCGCCTTCACCAGTGGATAAAGCCGCGAAAAGAAGAAAGAAAAAAGGTGCGCTTGACCCATTGTCTTTGAAATGAATGTCCTAAGTTGGAATGTAAAGGGCCTTAAGTCCTCCCCCGCAAAGAGGACTAGAGCCACACAGGTAGTTAGCAGTTTGGCTCTGCCGATTCTTTGATTGCAAGAGCATAAGTGTCATAGAGGTTCTATAGGAGGCTTATTGAACATCATGGATCGTCAGCATGTTGGTGTGGTGAGCATTTCTGGCAGATCCCATGGAGGTACTTTTATTTCATGGTCTTTGAATACTAGGGTGGTTTTCACAGCTAAAGATAAGTGGGGTAGATGGTCGGCAATCAAATGGAAGCAGGATGCACATGAATGGGGCATTGTTAATGTTCATGCTTCTAATGTTCCAAGACAGCGAGCATCCATGTGGGCCTCTTTGAGGAACAAGATGAGGAAGTGGGGGGACAATGTTGCGTGGTTACTCCTTGGGGATTTCAATATGGTTGAAGACGCACAGGACATTCTCGGTGGTGGCGAGATAGTTTCAGGTTTTGAAAAAAGAACAATGGGATAGGTTTCTGTTTGTGCATGGTTTTCTGGAGATTTTAGGAGATGCTGGTTTCACTTGGTCAAATGGCGCTCAAGGAGAACTGAGAGCTGCAGCCCTCTTTCATAAGAAATTTATCCTCCAACAGTGTCTGATCACTATCTTCAGATCATTAAGAGTAGTGGTCTTCCTGCTCGTGGGAAGACAATTTTCAAGCTCAATTCTCAACTCTTGAAAGATGAGGACTTCCTTGATAGCTGCAAACAGGTCTGGCAGTCTACTCCCCCTTCCTCGGGTCTGATGAGGACACTAGTATCAGCCCTTGCCAATGCCAAAGCTTTTGCAAAGCAGTGGGGTCGTGCACATGTTCAATAAGAGAGAGCCTTGTTGAGGCAGAAGTATGATGAGCCGGAGCAGCTAAGGACTCAAGTGTCCAATTATGCGCGAGAAGTAGAACTCGTCAGGCACATCTAAGAATTGGAGGAACAGGATGTAAGGGCGGCTAAGCTGAAAGCAAGACTCTCTTGGCTCAGGGACATGGAGATAGATGCTCCAAAGCTTTTTGTAATGCAGCTCGTTTGAAGCGCCAGAGCACTGCCTTGACTTCTCTTTAGTGTGATAATGGTAACCCCATAGAAGGTGAAACAATTCCTCTCATCACACTTCAGTTCTTTCTTTGCAAAGAAGACTCTTTCGTTTGAAGATCAGGCGTAGGACATTATGCTATCAAAAGTTTCTCCTATCATTTCTCCGCATCAGAGACAGCAGCTTGAAGATTCTCTCACATTGCAGGAGCTCGAGAAAGCTGTCTCCCTCATGGCATCTGACAAGTGCCCAGGAATGGATGGTATCCCAGTGGAATTCTTCAAGGTCTCTTGGGACTGGTCGTCTGAATTGCTCTGGCAGGCATATCAGCATTTCCTGCAGTCGCATCAGTTAGATAAGATCCTAAATACCGGGCTTATTGCTTTAATTCTGAAGGTCAAGGAGCCTAGGACGATCTCAGACTGGCAGATCGTTACCTTATTATCAGTTTTCTACAAAATCATAGCAAAGGCATATGCGAAAAGGCTGAAGTTGATTTTGTCAGAAACTATCAGTCAGGACGGCATATTACCTGGACGACATATTCTTGACAATGTTGCCACATCATATGAGGGCATGTACTAGGCTAGCCGCACCTGGCAATGGGTAGTATATCTGAACTTGGACTTTGCTAAAGCATATGATAGTGCTTCTTGGCCCCTCTTGTTGCGGATCATGTGCAAGCTAGGTTTCGATCCCTTCTTTTGTGAAACGGTGTGGAAGTTATTGAGATCAGCAGTATTTTACCAAGGAGAACCGTCTGACATTTTCTTTATCGAAAAAGATACCAGACAAGGTTGCCCCCTTGCGCCATTTTTGTTTACTATTGTGGCAGAGGGCCTTTCGCAGCTTCTTCATTCTGCTCTTGATGACTCTGTTGTGCAAGGGTTGTCTATGGCTGATGGTTCACAGATTGTGTGTAATCAGTTTGTAGATGACATCTTCCTGCTTTTGGAGGCCTCTGAAGTCAATCTTGATAGGAGTAAGCAACTCCTGGATCTTTTCTCACTGGCTTTGGATTGTTTGTTGAACTGGCAGAAGTGTAGTGCCATGTGGGCTTTGGACGCCCCCCTCCGACATGTGTTCAAGCCTATCCCTGGACACTTGTTCCACCTCATACAGTCAACCAAACTTTTGGATGTGCCATTTGGTATAGAGGTTGATTATGCACAAGCTTGGGACCATACCATTCTAGGTCTCCAGAGGCACCTGCTCTAGTGGAGAGGTGTTTCACTTTCAATGGCTGGGCATATACAGTGGCTAAGTTTGTCCTCAATAACACTCATGTTTATGTTGCTTCTGTGTTGCTTGCCCCAGCTTCAAAGTTCAAAGAGATAGTGGCCACAATATGTAATTTTGTCTGGGGTGGCAACAAGGCTGGAGTAGTGGTCAAAGTGGCCTGGAAAAAATGCATACGTTCTAAGAAAGACGGCGGTCTGGGGATGATGGACTTATCGCTTCATAGTAAGGTCCTAATCTCAAAGTTCATGTAGAGAATCTTTTGGATCATACACAATCTTTCGGGGTGCGCTTGATAGTCCAGGCACTTGAGCATTCACGACCTTTTGGCAAGCCCTCCCGTCCCCGTTCCCTGCCTTGGGCTTTGTTCTATCCTTTAAAGTCAATTCCTCATGCTTCCCCCTTCCTTCGCGAACTTCTCAAAGCATGGAGGATGTTAGTTCATTGGCCTCTTTGCATCCTTCAAACACCTCGCATTGCTCCTCTCCCTTCCTTTGGGTGCCCTTACCCGACGGGCCTCTACTGGTCGCTACCATGCATCCTAAAACTCAGCGTCGGTGGAAGTGTACGGATATCTCTTTGGTACAGCATTGGTATTCCAATGGACGCCTCCATTCTTGGCAAGAGTTCACGGACACTTTTAGATTGACTGAGCGAGATTACGGCATATGGGAAGCTGTAGCGGATAACATCCCTTTGCCGCCCAACCTCGAGAAAGAACATGTCTGGGATTTTGTAGCAGATATTTCGTGGGGGAAGAGTTTTGTTCGGACTTGCTACAGACTTCTCACTGCGCAGCCTCCTTTGCCTCCTTCATGCACTGGGAATTGAGGGTTCCGGAAGCCCAGCATGCGGTCTGGTCCAGAGCGTGGGACAAGAATATTATTCCAAAACATTCAGTTCTTATATGGCAAGTTCTGCATCGAGCAGTAAGGACTAATGCCCGAGTTCACTCATTCAGACCATCTGTTAGTCCTCTTTGTCCAATTTGTAAACTGGCTCATGAAACAATAGAGCACTGTTTTGTGCTCTGTGGTGATCTCACCCACATTTGGTCCACTATGCAGACCTCTTTTCGATCCCACCTCACAAGTCAACAGGTTCTTCTGGGCATTCTTCCTGCTAGATGGCCCCGCTTCAAGAAATGGGCGTTCAATATTTGCAGGGCTCTAGTCTATTGGGCGGTTTGGAAACACAGGTGTCATGTCCTCTTTAGAGGTTTGCATACTCCTGTTGCTAGCCTCTATCAAGAGATTAAATCTCATCTTCATCACCAGTTTTTGGTTTCGAAGTTGCATCCGGATGTCAGAGATGAGGTTTGGGGCTACCTCCACCTACCTTGACGTCCCATTGTACTAGTTTTCCAGTTAATATAAATTGTTTCTCGTTCTTTAAAAAAAAAAAGAATATTTCATTAATCTAAGACAACATCTAATAATCACTCTTACACTTATAATGTATGTGGATGCAATTTTGTTGACACTAATCAAACTACTTGTTCCCTCATGGTTTTCTTCCTTCCTTCAAAACTTCCTACCCTTTCCTCAAGTTTGCCCTTCTTGCTAGTTATTTTTTTGAATGGTTGTATAGCCATGTGAATCTATGGTATTGTTTTTTGGGGATTATGAGATGAAAATTTGAGGCCATTGCCTCTTCCCTCTACCTTTTCCTCTTTTACCCATTTTGAAGGTCTCCTTGCCCCTTTGATCCTTTTGCCAGTCCCCTTTTCTTTGCCCTTTTGCCCCTACCCCTCTCCCCCCCCTGCCTTGTTTGCTACTAGCCTTTGTCCCTCCCTGTGCCCCTTTGCCCAGCCTCCTCCCTCCCCCTCTTCTCCCTTTCTCCCCATACCCCTTTGCCCCTTTTCCCACCCTCCTCGTGTCCCTTTGCCCAACCTCCCCCCATACCCCTTTGCTCCCTTTGCCCCTTGTTTTGTAGAAATTGAAAGAAAGTATCTAGAACAAATCGACTTGTATGCTCTTAAAAATAGCATTTTACCAACACAGCAAAAAAAATTTGGGAGTAGTCCCAAAACGCACCAAATGACCAACTTCAGGGAACTGATCCACTTTAATCAAATATAGCTTCATATAGTTTAGAAACTAAAGCATTTGTAATATATTTGGAACATAGAAGTTTTTTAAGACATAATTGACCAGATCTTAGCTTAAGATATATGGCACCTGTATATGTATGAGGTTGCAAATTGTAACATTCTAGGTCTCTTGATCTTTAATGTTAAACATCTAGGATGGTCTCCATAAAGATCCAAGGTAGATGTAAATGCTTTTTTTTTTAAGGTAAGGATATGTATTATATATACAAGAAATTTATCGTGGCAGCGGCCACCGCGAACATTTCTCTTCATTGATTGACTTTTTAGTTGAAGATTTGTTTGATGTTAAAACATTAACTGGCCCTACTTACCAGTACTGAAAGTCTCTTAATGTCTATCTCAATTTGGAGTAGTCAAAGTTCCTTAATGCCTATTTCACTTTGGAATGTTGTGAAAGAAGGCCGATGTTGAGCCCGGTGCGAAGGGCACACAAACCTTGGGGATTAATGAATGAATTAGCATAAGTTGTTGGACATAGTATTTTGCGTTGTATAAATTTGAAATGGTATATATTTATTCAAAATTGTTATAATATGGCACTTATATGCCCAATCCATCTCATGCCATATTGCATAGCACTCATCATACATGCAACTTTTATCACTTCATGGCATTTATTAATATTTTAGGCTAACCAAAATTCAATGCTATACAATACAAAAACTTGCAAAAACCATGATATCTCATGTGGCCATGTGTCAACATATAAGGTTTAAGAGAGCTTTCCCATCATCTCATTTAATTACATACAAAACATAATACACACTCTTCATAACAGTCCTTTCTAAAATATAGATGTAAATTGGAGTTTGAATCTGCTAGTTTAATTACAAATAGACGATATTGCTTGTCTAGGATTGTGTTCTTGCATGCATGGGGTTGTGATGTTTTATTAAAGAGTCTGGTTATTTTGTATTCAGATTACTTCTCAATCTTTTGGAACACAAAATGTGCTAATCATGTAGTTATGTCGTGTAGTTATGTCGTTTTACTCAGTAAAAGAGACATGGGATAAAACTTATCAATACCGTAGAGGACATTCTACAATAATATAAAAATGGACGGGCTAGTTGGCCCATAGGCCTCAAATGTAAGGAAATGCATCTTATTGAGATGCATCTCTGCAGCAGAGTCTCTGTTTAAGTACAGGCATTCATGATGCAAATCTAGGTCAGGTGTTTCAGGATAGAAAGCAGGACCAAAATACGTTGAAAATCCAAGTTCCTGCAAACCACTATGCCGATCAGCAACCTGAATAGAGAATTTTAATATGTTAAGGGTCAAACAGGTGGGGATATCTGTCTAGAGAGCTCAATTTGTTTAAATTTGCTTGCACGGGATGGTTGCAATGTTTGTCTACATATTCCACTGCATAATCCTCCCCTCCAGTCTTTTGCACACATTGTTTTTGCTGGGTAGCTTTGTTCCTTACATGTATAATAGTTTCTGCACATTACACCAAGCCTTCGTATCAGTATTGACATGAAGACTCAAAATACGTTTTTCGGTCATATTTCTTCATAAATAACCATCTTTTGCAGGTCCCTCATTATTGTCATCCCTTGGTTTCTAGCTTTTAGATTTCACATGCTTCTCCAATCTATGAATAGCAGTCTAGATTTTGGATCTAGTACTCTTAGAGCCCCTCTCTTCTTCTTCTCCGGATACTACAGGAGAGAAGGACTAAATTCCTAGACCGTAATGACACAATTAAGGCCAGATACTGAACAAGAATTACCGGCCTCTTCTCCAAATAGATACTATGAGAGCAAAGCTCTTGTCTTTCCACATGCTTCAAATGCATCATAGCTTCAAAAAAATTGGCCCTCAGATAGAAGGAAGAAACCAGGCCTGAAACTGTAAGCAGAAAAAAAGATCAAGCCAAGTGCACTGGTCTACCGCCAAGCTAGAGACACGAATCGCACCATTTGGAAAAAATGGGACACATGTCATTCCCAACATTTTTATCGAGGACCTTAATTCGACCCCTAATGACGTTCGAATATTTAGGTGTCCCTTTTTGCGGTAGTTTGGCATGGGTAAGTCATGTGTAAAAAAAATAAATATCTTTCAGGTGTGGCAACGAGTTTCTCGTCTCGCGGGTCGAGAAACTCATTGCCCCAGCCAGATGCAGGAATTAGCGGGTGTTCATTTTTTTCAAACAATGTAGAATTCAAGTCAAATGATAATTTGGAGCCCACGAACACTCTGCTTAGTTAAACATAAAGCAAGGAATTTGAAACCATCAAATTCTACAGCTAATGGAAGATTGTATTAAAATGAACTCTTTGTTTACACAACATGCAAGTTTGCACAGCCATTTACATCACCAATAAATACATTACATAGCAATCTACAGTGGCCTTAAATACTATGGGGGTCTAGCAGTGACAACAGTTACATCGGGGTCGAATATGAAATTTCGTATGGGATCAACTGGTGGACCACTTTGATCTGGCCTCGGAGTCCCATGAAGCAACCTGAAGGCAATAGAAAGCTTCTCGCGGAGGTGCCTCAGGTGCAACTGGTTTGCCCGTCCAACCGACACGCACTCCCTCCCTGCGCATCCTCTCTTCGATGCCCGGGTCAAAAGCATTTATACCCCAACCTCCATGGATGTCTTGCAAAGCCTGCAAGATCCTCTGCGCCCCATGTAACTGATCCATCTTCTTCTTACCGGCGGTGGATCAATCCTTTCCATGGTATTTACGCTCCCTAGCAAGTTTATCCCACAACCCGGGTAGAAGCGTTTCTTGCGCGGGAATAGGTCGGGCTGCATTCCAAGCTACAAGACACCAACATCATAATCAACAAACAAAGTGCTATTAGTCAGGAAAGACGCGACAATTAGACAAAGATCTCAAAAGTCACATGCATAATTTTATTATGATTTGGGAGACTTTCATTACAATCATTATTTTCTCGACTCGTGAGTCGAGAAAGTGAAGAGTATTTCATTTCACTAGTTGTTGTACACAAAACAATATACATTGGTGGTTTTATGACTTAGTACCATAGTACTTTTCGTCCATGGCCTTCATGATCTTGTTGTTCTCTTCATCTACTTCTTTGAGATCTGAATAGCTATTGAGGATGCCAACCACCCTTATAGAGAACCGGCACTCGGCCAATAAAATACATAGTGTGTGCATGAACCAATCATCCGTCTCAAAATTCTCCGGGGAGTATGTCTTGGCCACAACCAGGTTATCTGAGTTGTGACACCACTTATAAGGGCTGTCGTCTATGATAATTGTGTTATGCTTGTCGAACTCTTGATGCGCTTGGAAGACGGTTTGCAGCCTTTTCACGATAATAGGCTTTCCCTTTGTGACTTCATGACTTAGATCATAAAGGTGCTCGCACCTTTCATTTACAATAAAATAGACTTGAACGGTATAACCGACATGCCCATGGAGGAGAGGACCTTAGAAACGTTGCCTTTTTCCATTGAGCTCCAAATGCCGACTTCGAACCCACGAGCAAAGCACCATTCAATCATCTCCTTGGCATGCAGCCGTGCGTACACAACTTTCCTGCCCGTTTTCTTGTGCTTTCTCTTCGTGTTGAGCTTAGGGACGTGGTCCTCGTCATAGACAGCTGCCAAAACTCCATTGATGTCAAATATTACTAGTTTGTTGCCTGCATCCGGATCCCAATTGCTATCGTTGGGCTCAGACCAGTAATCCACAGCGAGGTCCAAGGTTGGTATCTTTATTGCTTCCCACCGTTTTACCACCTCCGAGTCCAGCCCAAGGATAGGCTCTCTTTCAAATTCCTGAATGGGGTTTTTATCAGAATCCACGACTGCAGACTTATCAGACTCATTACCTTGAACCTTACTTGCCCCTCCAGAACCTAGATCAGATGTCTTCGGTTGGTCTACCGTGTGGTCCTTATCCTCATCGTTTCTTGGAGGAGTTTCGGATACGTGCTTAGATTTCGAAGATGGCCTAGAATTTGAAGATGAGGCTTCGGAGGCAGATGGGCTATTCAAATTTGTATAGAGCAGGTTCCTGATAAAGAGAAATGGTGCGAAAGGGATTAGTCGCTGAGCTTCTCGACTCGCGAGTCGAGAAAATTGATAATGAGAAATGTAGAGGTTTTCAACGTGCTTACCTTTTTAGAACATTGGAGAAAATTGCTTCGGCCGCATCAGGATCCACCCCCTTCAAAGCGTAATCAGAAGCCTCGCCCTGTTCAGAATGCTTGTCCTTGGAATGCTTCTCCTCATCGTCGACATCATTTAATTTGCCTTCCCTCCTCGCCACATAATAATCATTGAGGAGCTCAAAGTAAACGTTGAGCGGCTCGAGCAACTCCTTGTTACTAACTATGGAAATTGGCTTCATTCCACTATGCATAGCACCTTGAGCAAAGAGCCCATGCATGTACCACTCGCAGACAATTTGATTCTCTTCGACCAAACTAGTGATGAAGTATTTAATGCACAAGGGCCGTATTGGAATCTTGTGGATAGGGCCTGTCTTGCCATCTGTGCTGATCCTGTCCCACAAGGGCACCGCTTCTATGAACTTGCCCCCCCTTCCAAGCTTCCAGATTACCGTTTGACACCATGAACTTGTCGACGTAGTAGTTTGAGCTGGACCACCATTCTTCGAAGTCACATTGAGGCGATGGGGACACCAATATGGTAATTATATTAGCAAAACTCGGCCCCTTGGGCAGGCTGGGTTTGCATTCACTCTCCAATTCATAGGTAGCGTAGAGGACCCTGTTGTTATAGTTAATATCAGCATCCCGCTGCGTTATCTCAGAAGTTTGTCGACCGGGCATGGAAAAAATGACAAAGCTAAAAGCATCCACAATTGTCATTTCAAGGCATGTCTTGAACCATTGTTCCAGATCAGCCTTTTCGTAGAATACACTTGGATCCTCGATCATGTTTATCGCAGCGCCACGGGACCCGCAGGTAATTGTAGACCACCAAAACCTTTGTGGCCGTGGGTAATCAGAAATGGTGGGGTGCTAGAATCCACATTGAAGGGCACAACACCCATGCCAAGCTTTCGTTTAAGAAGTCCATGTGCTCTTGGAGGAAATGCCTCCGTCTTCACGTTGTGCTTTAGTTTGCTAGTTAGGTAGGAGGTGCATAACCTTCTCAATTCCTTCAAGTTCTTCTCATCTAAGTTGGCTCTCTACTTATAGTACTCAAATCTTGCTCTTCATTGTTAGAATAGTAGGTGTATCATCACATAATTCAGAGTCAGTATACCATGGTGATCATACAGGAATTCTTGGAGTTTATATGGATTACACAGGTACTGTACATATTGCATGTTCTAAGTTCTAGGGATATTTATCCCTAAAGAAAGAGCCTAAATTGTGTGGCTCTAAAATTGCACGGGTTCATTGTTTGAATTTAGGAACCCCTTTACTACTTATAATTAGATGAAGTGTCGAGGCTCTTTTGGAAACAAATAAGGTTCAAATGAACCTAGAGCCTTGTCGGCCAATTCTGTCGCCTAAACCGATGAGGTACCCTGTGTATATATCCATTTGGCTACTGAGCATTCTCTCAGAGGCCGGATCTATGAAATTAAGAAGGAATCCTTCTCGAGTGCTACAGTGTTTGGGTCAATGACCCATGCTACAGTAACTCATTGATTATATTTTCAATGGTTGTATAAGTTTTGATGGTTGGTCAGCCTACTGTGCAAAGAAGATACTTTTGTTTAGGTGGTTACTCATCAACCAGAACCTCCCAACAAATGAGAGGGCAGCCATGTATTCTTAGATGACTTCAAACCTTTGCCCTCTTGGATGCTCACAGATTGAAACCAATCTGCATGTCTTCCAGTGCCCAAGACTCGCCCCTTTTTGGTCCTGGGTATCTAACCTCAGTGCTGCTACCACGGGCTCTACAAGCTTGGATTTTCTGAATTTTTTGGGCTTTCCAAATGCTTTTTTTGGTACCATTCGGACCATAGCCCTTTGATCAGTCTGGAAGCACAGAAAATAGAGTCTGCTATGACTCAAAAGCTTTTAGCCTGCATTGGATAAAACCTTGTTTCCAATTGATCCTCACTGAAACGGCTCTAGCCCATAGAAAACTCAAAGGCTTGGCTTATGACAGAAATTGGGACACCCTTGGGAGCTTTCATGGCTTCTATGCTTTCTTTAAATTATCTCTTTCTGATGAGGTTATTGCTGATGGCAGAGTTTGTTTGGCACCACTTCGAGCTGATGTTCCCACCTGAACTTGGAATGTACGAGAAGCCCATCCTGGAAAAGTGGACAAGGAGCAAAATTGAAGACAAAATGAGAACCCTTAAGCAGGAAATCCTGGTTCAGAATGCTATCGATATCATCTTGGAGGATGAAGATTTCTGGTGGTGAAATAGCCTGCGGATGTTCTTTGTTACAAAACGGGAGGAGCACTTTGACATCACCTCCAAATTGATGTTGGAATTCATGGACCATACTCCCTTTGATCTGGACGAGCTGGAGACTCTCTTTGGCTTGATACAGGTTGATCCCCTAGAGTTCACTCTGGGATATGCTGATTGCAGACTGCTGAGGAAAAACTTCTAAACTCTATTTTAATTATGCATAACCTGTAATGGTCTTGGCTAATTTTGTTAATCTTAAGCTGAGACCTCTCCGTTCTGTTTTTCTTGGCCTTCTAGCCGAGATCTTAGTCACAAAGGTTTGTTTTTTTCCCTTTGTGACTTTTGTATATTCATGTAATTTTCTTTGCATGTAATATAATACTGCCTTAACCTCAAAAAAAAAAAAAAAGAATTCAATTGAACACCCTCAATTGAATATTTTGTTGTGAGAGAAACTTGTGAGATTGATAGCTTGTGTGTGATCATTGCTTGAATTGATGTTGCCAGATCATGTATTCTTGGACCTTGTACCCGGATGCATATATATAATATGGATAGTAACATTGAAGTACTGCACATGTGTCATCCCTTATACAAGTTACTCCAATGTAGGGTGTAGTTAAGATTAATTGACTAACCAAGTTAGTCAAAATTTCAAGCTACCATTTTAGCTTCTAGTACTCATCCAAGGTACAGTCTT
>JAANSK020221417.1:0-14301 GCA_011763485.2 Isoetes engelmannii
AATGTGAATGCTTGGCGGCTTGAGCATACCTAACAGGGTCATGATATCCATAAGAGCATAGTTACAAGAGTAATTTGCTGGACGCAAAGCTGCAAGACAAGCAGGTCTTCGAGGAGGAACAGCGGAAGAATTGTGATCAACTATTGGTGGAGCTTTTATAAATGAATCACTGGAACTAGTTTACAAAACTCAGTAGATCTACCTCATTCTGCAGAATGCTCAAAGGAGACAAGGTGAAGATACCGGCTTTTCAACCATATCAAGTGGCTGAAAGCCTTGATAAGCATCCAAAATCATGAAAAACATCAAATGTCTCAGTAGGAATAGAAAGAGAGGCACCTGATCGGATTGACTCAGCAAGCATTAGTGCTGGAAGAAAAAGCGTCAATAAGAAAATTTAAGCTCAGGTGTATCAGCAGCTGGAGATAATCAGGAATCACCAATATCAAAAGTATCACAAATCAGCTTTTCATAATCTGTAGAGTGAGGCTAATAAATGTCAGCAGAATAAGCAGCATCCTCTAAAAATGCATGCTTTGAGAAGCAAATACTGTTTCAGTAGCAGGGTCATAACATTTCCATGCTTTAATATTAGAGGCATAACCAATATACCAATAAAAATGGCTTTAGTAGCCCTGTCAAAGAGTTTTTCTTTCTCTTGGAGAATTTCTCTTGGAACTGTAGCATAACCAAAGCATCCAAAAACTTTCAGATGTAAGATATCTGGTTTTTTGCCTGTACAAAGCTTCTTATGGTGTTTCTGAATTAAGTGATCGAGTGGATGCTTGACACATAGTTTGCTGTAAGTACTGTCTCAGCCAAAAACTGTGGAGGTGGTTGCGTATGTTTGAGCATGCCCTTAGAAAGATTATTAACGTTGATTCTTGCATTCTGCTACACCGTTTTGCACATGGGCATAAGGTACTAAAAGTGCTTTATGGATGCCTTTTGGACTGTAAATAAGCTTTAAACTCTTGAGAGAGATACTCACGAGCATTATCTGTCCTTGAAGCTTTGATGGTGGTAGACAACTCATTTTCAACTGAAATATTGAAGGTTTTGAAGACAGAAAAAGCTTGGCATTTAAGCTTTATGGGAAAAACTCAAGCAAACCTGCTAAAATCATTTAAAGACCAAGACATACATGTGACCACAAGAGATTCTATCTGAACAAGCTCCAAGGACTGTTGAGCTCAAAGGAGGCTTGAGTTTGCTTGCCGAGACTGCAAGCATTACATTTACACTCCTTTCAAAGAATGCAGGCCTTTAACCATTTGTAACTTGGATGCCATAACTTAAGTACGAAGATTTACATGCCCATACCTTGCATGCCACAAGAATTCAGGAGTTTTAGGAACTGCTGTTATAAATGATGACTCAGGCTGAGTTGGTGAAGATAAAGCAGATCTATTATCAAGAAGAGAAGTCCCCTCGAGCAACAGGACCAAGCTGTTGAAGATCAACATACTGCAGGAGGTTCTTTTGTATTTTCTAAACATATATAATGCTGTTTCATCTATTCTTTTTTCTTTTTTTTTTTCCGTGTTCGCCGCCGTCTTTTAAACCCTTCTATGAATGACACGTTTTTTAGACTCTTCTCCGCCAGTTATTTCTTGGCTGGCTCCAGAGATTGCTTAGCAGCTACGCCACCGCCACACCGCATATATAAGAGCGCGCGACCCTGCCCTGCGCCCTGTTCTTTCGCTAATCGTGTATTAAATGCAACTCTTGATTCGTGGTTTTGGCCCTCTTGACGATTTGTATTTCGATTCTACTGCCAGGGAACAGGTTCGTCTCTAGTTTTTGTGTTATAGTAGAAGATATGGATTTGTTCATGTATTAGGGTTTAGCAAACTTGGCGTTAGATCTATGCCCTGTATTAGGAATCACCCAGCATGAAGTGCATTTAGACTTTTGCGCTCCAGCATTTAGAAGATCAGCGGCATTATCCGACATTTCAGGGCTCAGCGGAGTATATCAGGCTCTTACCAGTAGTTTGATCCCACACCATTGCTTGGGCATTTACGTGAGCATTTGGATGTTAGTGTTCTGGTTCTGGCACTTGCCTTTAATTCGGTCCTACCTGCTTCGTTGCTTTAAATGGTTGCAGATTATTGGGAGCTTAAAGTGCGGATCATCGTATATTTTTCGTTAAAAATCCCAACGTTGAATTCAGTTGGTGTAATATATTGTAATCTGTCAAATATTACGCATTCCAGAATTAAGTACACTCCCATTTGGTCAAAGCATGATGCAAGTTGTTGTGCTTAGCTTTATGCCAAACTGGAAAGAGCTATAGATCGCCCTCATTATGTAACCTATTTTTATCAGACGAGTTTCTTGAATTACATTTTTATGGTCCATATCCCAGCTGTTTATAAAGCCAGGCAGTCCAAGAAAACTTTTTTGAATTGCATTCAGGCATCTGTTGGGAGAATGATAGCCTAGCTGCCTTTTTGTCCCTTGAGCTTGAAGCAAATCTTCTGATTCTTTTAAGTGACGTGGAAGATCTGTACACGGGTATGATACAACGTCATTCAGGGACTTCTTAGGTTGATGAAATTTCAGTAAAACGTTTTCACTGTTTGGAAGTTTTATTTCATAGTTCTAACCGGCATTTTTATCTGCTTCCAGGAGATTCAAGAATTTTTTGTCAATTACGTTGAATGATGATCAGCAATACACGTGGCGGTGTCCAGTGGTCCCCAAATGTGAATGTGCAGATGACATAGCTGAAGCAAGTGACCTTGCTATTGCAAAACAAGAATCACTTCACAATAATTTCAAGCGAAGAGATTGTCCTCAACTAGTCATGCGCCTCTTTAGTTTTGTTTCAAAGTCTATGATTTGGTGACAATGCTCCACTTTGCTCTGCAGTCATGATATGAGCTATATAACGCATAACGCTGGCTGCTCTAGTTTTAATTAGCAAAGTTGTTGGAATTTGGAAGAATTCAAACTATCAATTTTGTTGAGATATTATGATGCAGGTTTGTTAAATATTGTTTTTGCAGCTCGCTTACTTAATTCTGCAGAGCTTGTGCTGCAGCAAGGGATTTGACATAAAACTGGTGTTCGTTTTGATATACCTGCTAACAACCAATTGGATATAGTTCTTTTTGACAGACTTGGTGGCAACCAATTGAATATAGTAAAACCATTGGCGTAAATGGTTAATTTCACATGTGCATCTATACTTCCCGATGATGCCATCTATTTGCCACCCAAATGTGTCCTATATGGCTCCTAAGCTAGCATTACTTTGGAAATTGCTCAAAATATACGATGTATGTTATATTTATGTTAATCTTCTTGCATCTTTTCCAAACATTTTAGGACCAAAGAACATTCCTCGAGGGATTTCTTGAGATATGTTATTTGAAACATTTCAAGACGAAAGAGCATTCCTTGGGGCATATCTTGAGATTATTGCACCCATGATATTTCATTTTATAAGATTTCATTTCATCAATGATGATGTTTCATTTTAAGATTTCAATCATCAAAGATTTTGCCTGCCTCCTTCAAACTATTGCCTGGCCTGCTTGCTACTTCAAGCTATTGCTTGCCTGCTTATTTGATAAATCAAGCTATCTCATCTATTGTATGATCCGATGGTGCCAATGGTTTCTATAAATATTTATATTTAACTTTAGGTGGATGCAATCATTCACGCCACATTACTCGAAGGGGGTAGGGGATATACAAAAATTGATCGTATAGTAACCTATCAGTCAGGTTATAGGGTATGGACATTCTCCATCCAAGCTAAAAATCCGTTCTCCGTCCAAGCTAAAACTCAATCTATCATGGGTCCCATCCTAAAAATCCGTTCTCCGTCCAAGCTAAAACCCAGTCTATCATGGGTCCCATCTATCCCATGGGCACGAGAACATTAGACAAACGGGTGGAAAGAGAAATGTTCGCGGCGGCGATAAATTTCTTGTATGAACTAAACCATTTTAAACAATACTGATTACCCCATTCTTTGATCAAACTCCTGACACCAAGCAAATTAATCAAGAGACTAGGAAACAAAAATAATATCTTCTTTCTTTGGATTGAGCCCAATTTCCATTTGCCATTTTTACTATGGTATTATCATGAGGTTTTAAATTTGTTTTTTCCAGCTAAATGCTTGGTTGCACTAGAGTCAATAAGCCAATTGTCTTCTAGAATATTATGTGCTACAAAATTGAGAAATTGAGTCTTCATTTCTGATCAATATGAGAAATCTGGAGTTTCACCTAACTGTCTACAGCTTTAGAATATTTTTCTTTCAAAGCCTTGAGTTCCTGAAGATAATCTCGCATATGTGCAGTCCTCCAGTCTGATGTTACTCATCTCTTTGAATCAAAATTTGCTGACCAGCTGCGTTTGAACACAAGTTTCTTGCAAGAATGCAAAGCCTTCTGAAAACCTTTGAACTCTAAGATCCCTCTGAAAATCAGTAGGAAAACAGGTGATTGAGAGCAAGAAACTCCTTCCTCTTATCTTCATCCAATCTGAATAAGACATCACTAAGATCTCTCAAATTAAGTTCCTTTTCAAAAGCATCCCTCCGATATCAACATCCAAGACCGGATGTGAGATATTTCCAGGGATCAGCAGTCTACCCTGTCTTTTTGTGAGCTTTCAGTAGAAGAATTGAATTGGCCTTCCTGTAGACCAACGATACAGCCTACAGACAGGACGCATTTCTGGCAAATTTAGATAACTGAAGACGAATTTGAGATGAGAAGAAATGAAGCAAAGATACGGAAGTGGGAAATCTTTCTGCCAAAACTGGCACGATTTTTACTCAAGCTCCTAATTATTTCAGAGCAAAAACAAGATCTTGTGCAAATTGCAAGATCTGACTCTGTTTTCTAATCGGGATGAAACCTCGTTCATTGACAAGTGTTTGCAATCACCACAGCCTGATAGTTCTTAGCTTCTAATTCTAAACCTCTGAAAAAATTTAGTAGGGCAACTTAACACAAATTTCTTCTTCCTTTTCCAGCTCTCATACATTGACCCATGGTATTCAATGAGTATAGAAAAGAAATGATACATGGTACAGAAGCATAGGAAGATCTATATTTGGAGTAAGCTGCGAGGAAGAGCATGACTATGGCTTATATAATCATGCCATGCCAGAACAGATGGGTGAGTGAGCATGGATAAGTGGTGTGCTGTAGTATTTTTGAGTGCTTTTGCTCATTTGTGCCCGAGGTGATGTTAACCAGGAATTGCAGTTTGCCACGTTTTTGTTGATCATTCTGATGCGTAGTTTTTGGCTGCAAAATCAAATGAGGCACCTTTTTGTCTTAAACTATTATTTTTCTCTCTTGGGGATAGTTGATTAGTGTATGGCGCCATATTCCTCTACATAATTATCAGCAGATTCCCAAATGGATATGCTAAAGGCCACACACTTCTGACGAATCTGCATTCGGTCAGCCTAAAATCCCTTTGTTACTCCAAATGGAGGTCTGGACCCATTTCATAATTTCTCTGCTTATGAACAATTTTAATTTTAATTTTCATCATATTGAAGCTCGATTATCTTTCCTACGATCTATGATTACCAATCATCTATCAGCATGAAACTACCCAGTGTCACCTGTGCGTGGAACCAACGCAATGCCTCTTTCATCTGCCTTCAATAAAAAAAGAAAGTCTTTCCCGAAACAAGTCATATTGTAGATAAAGGCAAGAAGAAAACTGTGATCATTGCCTATGTTCTCACCTTACTTAAAGCAGGAGTGGAAAACAGAAGTGGACTTTCTCCATTCTTTGGATGTGTAGCTGCTCAAAATTATGCTGTATACACTTATATGCTGATTATGAATCATTGATTATGCTTTATGCACTGTTGGGGGAGCAGAACCACAGTTCTTGAATAGGGCATATTGCACAAACGTATCGCTTGCTATGTCAATCATCTTCCTTTGAGGGACTGCCCAATTGGATTGTCATGTAATACCTTGCTGCATCAGGGTGTATGAGACAATGCTATAATCCATATTAGACTTGCACTTCGCTTACAGTCCATGTAGATTACTTATCCTCGTAGTTGGATAGACCAGTTGGCTAAGCAATTTGTAATGACAGTTTCTTGTCAATGTAATATAGATGGTATTCTTCACAAATGATGAATATCTTCTTGTGATAACAGGTTTTAAATTCTTATTAAGACAAAGATGGAGCTGCCATGGCTTTGTTGTACATAAGTTTACATATGTGGCAAATCCGTCTTCAAGCATCCAATGTTTCAATGTTGATCATTTCATTTATTACAAAATGATCTTCATATTGTTGGGATCTATAATACAATTAGGTTTAAGGTTTACTATGCACTTGAAACATGCAATTCGAAACACCGAGCACCTTTATATGATGCAAGATGAAAGATAACTTGTTTTCCTATCAAAAGCAGAATGTCCAAAATAGCTACAATATACGTTTTGCATATGCGTAAACAATGTTGGGTTGGGAGGTTTTTTCCTTCCAATTTCAGGATTTTGTTTCCACTCGGGAAACTTTCGTCTTGGCGGAGCTTAAGCGGTGCCGCCAGGTTAATATTTAGGGAGAAATCTTGAAATACACTTATGTTTTGCTAAAATTATTCAAATGCCCCTTGTTTTGAGGGTATTTTTATGGAAATAATTTTTTTTTTGCGATGATCCAAATAAAAATGTGTTATTTAGATGCATTTTAGAGGAGGATTAAATCTTTCCATTAAATTTAAGATCACCGGGGATCAGAGTCTGAAATTCTAAGTTATAGTTTTCAAAATCTCTATAAATTCTTACCCTTTTTTTGTGTATTAAGAATTACATAACTAGTGATTTCGAACTCCGATCTAGATGATTTTAAGTATGATGAAAAGATCTCATATTCCTCTATAGTACATCACATTCTCCTTTTAATCATCGCAAAAATTCATACAAGTACCCTCAAGGGCGTTTGGATAATTTTAGCAAAACATAAGGGTATTTCACAGTTTTTCCCATATATTTATAATATATTAAAATAATTAAAATCTTATAATAGACAATGTTATTTGACAATATTATTTAAAAATTACAGAAATAGGATGTTATGGAAAACATGTATTACAAAAAACAGGGGTTCTGCCATAGCCAAAACAGGGGGATCCGCCATAGGCTAAGAGAGTCATTGCTGGAACAAGGAGACCTCGATTGCCTATATCAACTGCCTAAAACTACTTAAAGAGAGATTCCATAAAGAACGTTGCATTTCGACGACCTGAGTCGAACAATTCTTCGAGCTTGAGAGGTTTTAATTCATAAACTCTTTTCTTCCCATATAGCTTGCATGCCTATACGAAGAATAAACAGAAATATAAATCAGCTTAGCCGCAACTTTGTTTCTAATATGAAAAAAACCCACATTCTACATAAAATTCCTATTCTTTTCAAACAAACATCGAGAGTTTAGCGAGATGTAGAGCTTACATTGCTAGAAAAGGATTTTCACTCTACTGCCATAGCATGTTAGGGCCAAGGAAGCTCGAGAAAACAAACTTAGAGCAGAATATTTACCTTTAGCCGACGCACACAGAAGCTCGAAGATCTGCAAAGAACTCCACAAAAGAATTCTAAGCAAAGACATCAAAATGCAGCTGCATGCACGAAGCCAACACAAAACGACTCCCGGCGACAAGCGCTACACATAAACCCCCTCAAAATCACATTCTTCTTCGCCAGAAAGAAAGGTATGAAAAGTATCGACGCATGCAAAAATTAAGCCACGCCGATGCCATCTCAGCGCCACGTCAAAAAAAAACCTCCCAAAGTTGCTTACATCAGATAACCGACGCATGTTGGAGTTTCCTTCGCAAAAACTTCTCGGCAGCATACCATTCGCGGCTCCGCCACTCGTGGGCGGCGGCGCCGGGGAGTTTCCGCGAAGGGAACTCCCCCACGCGTCAATCTCTAACACATAAAGAAAATGTTGTATAGGGGAATGGAGGTTGTGACTCTATTCCTGGTTTTGCAGGTGGGGTCCCGTGACCAGCATTAGCCGGGAGCCGATCATGTGCAAAACTACAAATGAAGGACCAACCTCCATTCCCCTACAAAATAGAAATCGGGAGGCTTTTTTTATAGATTCAACAAATTTATAGAGTATTAACAAATTAAGGGACAGACCTGGTAAGGTTTACAAAGTTTTTTGTAGAATCTTAAACAGAAACGCAGTTTTTGCAAATTTCATTGCATAGGGTTTACTGAGTTTTTGAAAATCCGTCGTTCTTTGAAGATATGCGATGAAAAAACTTCCTGCAATTTGATATCGGCGAAGAAGAACATATATGCAGCAAAGCTTGTTGAAGAACCGCGACAAAACTTTTGAAGATCCTGCAAAACTTGTTGAAAAATTGCTAAAAGAACTGGCAAAAGAAACCATCACTTGTTGATCTGCCAAAACTGCGATTTGGCATGTATTGAGCTCGAGCCAGAAACTACCGCGCGAGCTATGTGTTGAGCGGCAACGGTCGAACCTAGCCCTAAAAACAAGTCCTGAGCCCTAAAAAAATTCTTGAGAATACCTGAAAAGCTGGTCATGCGGAATCAGAAGACCTTACTTCCATTTCGCTCTGTAGGTGACTGCCACGTGACAGCACGCGATTGTACCCCAACAAAAATTGCCGACCCGATTTCTACTTTGTAATTGGAAAAATATTACAAACACCTCCGATTCTTCACATGTAACAATAGTTAATGTGAAATGTGTGTGGCAAAATAGAACGGAGTTGTCAAGGAGTCCTCAATAAATGGGTTTCCACTTTTGTCACTGTAATCTAGAGCCTAGAACTATTGGTTTTGAAAGTCCTCTCATGGTGAACACTAATGTGATACTTTGATAGAGCTTGTCTCTTGCACAAGTAGAGCCTAGAACTATTAGTTTTGAAAGTCCTCTCCTGGTGAACACTAATGTAACTTTGCACTTGTGATAGAGCTTGTCTCTTGCACAAGAGTTGAAGGTGCGTTAGATTTATCAATCTCACCATCTTTAAAAGGCACTTAGTCGGGAGTGTGTATGCATTGGGTAGGGTACAGACGTGTCTAGAGGGTTGGAGGAGAACCAAGACGTCAACAATTTGCACACCAATTGTCTTAGCTATTGTATGTGCATTCATTGTTTAGGTAGTAGTAGTCATGATGTCATTTAATTGCATAAATGCGTAGGTGATTAATCCTAGCTCTTTCACTTCTGATGAGTCTCTTGGACCCCACGCATGTTGTAGGGGCAGCATGCACGGAGGAATCTTTGTGGGTCCTGGCTTTAGAGTGCCTGCAAAGAAGTGAGTATAGAGACCCCTTCGTGGTCTCCCCCTGTAGTAGCAGGTATGAAAGGAGAGGAGGAGTTTGAGCAGTGTTTTCGACCAAGGCAAGAAACTCCCCATTGATTCTCCTAGTGTCTCTGCTCCCGCCTGCTTGTTCATTGCATCGACCTGCAAATTTTTGTTAATTAAGCTGCACAAAATCGGGCGTGGATATGGCCATCTCTCCAACTTGCTGAACCCAAAAAAAAAAAAAAAAAAAAAAAAAAGCTGCATCTTCTACAAGATGCTAAAGTTACGGCAGTACACATTGATCTTTTTTTTTTCATTTTTTTTGTTTTTCATTTATATTTATTTTGGTTGAGAGGAAAAGGAGGGGATTTATATTAAGCATAACTTAGAAGATATATAATATAGGCATAGTGTAAGGATATGTCTAGAGAGATCTGAAAATGCGTGAGTACTAGTAGGGGACATTCAGTAAAAGTCAAATTCATGTAATTGATCTCAAACCAGACCATCAACTCATTAATTGAAGGTCATGGAGTATCCTAGCACAAGCTTCACGCCTGGCCTTTGTGGAAATAATACACAAATCTCAAGCAATCAACTCATGCTCACTAAGCCTCCTGTTATTGGCTGCAATATACTTGTGCAAGATGAAAGCAGTGTAGACTTCTCGAAGAAAGAATTTAGCCTATAAGTGGCCATGGCAGCCTGCCTAGTTGTATCAGAATGCTCAGCGGATCTTTTCACTGGCAACTACACCCATCTAAACATCGATACTATTCAAGTATCAATAAGGGGGCCGCAATTGCCATCATATTATGAATTAAGGACAAATATTTTTCATTGTTGATTAGTATTAGTAATTGGATTAGAAGATGTCTAAACGATCAATTTAATTTGAGAAAAGTTTGTGTTTTTAGATCCAGTATAATACAAGTAAAAAAATTTCTTTTGAATCTCGAAAATGCAAGCTACATGAACTAAATTACCAACTGAACTCCCATAAGCATTTGAAGGCTATAAATAAGGTACCAAGTCACATGAAATACTAAATCCAACAATACTACTCTAAGAAGTGTTTCCTTTTGTTACTCTCATTTACATGAGTTTCACAACATTGAAATATTCTGTATATAACAATAGTATTGAGTTTCAAACATAAAATATACGACAGTCGAAAGCAAAATATAGATATCCCAAAGAATATCTCTCCACAAAAGAATCTTGCATTAGCGCCTCTAGTTATTTAAAAGCTTCAAATTCAAGATTGAATTACAAAAACATGACTGAACATTGGGTTTAAATTAAGTTTGACAGAAATAATCAAGGCTTTGCTTGTTTATTTCAAAAGCAGATCTGTTGGAAAACAAGCTGCAAGCTAATCTGTATTAAAAATGGACATTAAAAAATATTTACCAATTGCTTTACAATTGTTAAGAGAATAATTTTACTAGAAAAAATTATTAACTAAAAATCAATGCAAAGATTTATTGGGCAGATCATGCTTCTGATTCTCACCTTCGTGGACAAAATGGGTTCATATGAAGTTCATTTGGACCTTCCTGCCCAAAACCTTGAAGAAAACCAGGAAAGGGGCACTGCATAACCCCATTAATGGGCCCATTTGGCAGTCTTGAAGCTGATTGTGAGGGTATGTCTGAGCGATAAACAGCAGTTGCAGGTTCATCTGGAACAGGTTGATTATTCGTAGGTTGAGGCCAGGGGCACCATTGTGATTCCAAATTATATGGGGCCCAAGGTGCATGACTATTTCTCCTCCAGGAATGATTACTGCCATTGTTAGACCATGGAATGCCATTAGAAGCTGCTGTCCCAACATCTTGGCTTCCTGAAGGAGAACCACCCCAATTGGAACGATCACCTTGTAACGCCCGGGTACTTGTTAGACCTCTATGTCTTGACCGTCTTGGACTGCTAAAACTGTGCGCATAGCCTTGACCTGGAGGTAATAAGATTCCTTGTGGCTGACTCTGCCCACTTCCGCCAGGAACCTGATGCATATGATGATTCTGAGGGCAAAGTATTGAGGCATTTTGCCATGATGACGAGCCATTCTCACTTGCACGAGGCTCCATGCTTTGAGAAACAAGAATAAAGTAGTTAAATAGTTTGATCACAGAGATATAAGGAGATATAAGAACAAAGATATAGAGCTATTTTAAATAGCAATGAACTAGGGGTGCCAGAGAAAACATCCAAAGCAAAACAATAATGCACTGGCTATAGCAAATACTCACATATTATAGCCAGAATGAAGAGCCGGCGTGTTACTGGTGGTGGTTGTCCATCTAGACCTCTCATTTGCTGGTAACCCAACGTCTGAGGTGCTTGAACTGGGAATAAGTGTTGGGGCATGTGGCAACCAGCCTCTTTCTGCTGAAAAAAACCCATGAGGCCCTGTTGGATTTGCAGCTACAGGAACCCTGCTTGGAACAGGCATAGGAATCTCCATTTGGCTACGAGGAGCCATTAAACTGTCATCCATGGCATGCAAGTTCCTTGAATGTTGAGCAGCGAGGTAAGGGCACACCTGAGACGAATTTGACCCAGCTCCATGGTCATTATAAAGCACATTAACTACTACATCCGGATCTGCAAAGTTCAAAAAGATAGAAGAATATTATGTAAAACCTTACATGTACTTTTAAAACAAAAAAGCGCCAGTTTCCACATCTCATAGGTTAGCTTCTAACTAAAGGAGAACTGAAGTAAGACTCACATCCACTAGGTGCAGCTTCAATTTCCCTGTAAAGGAGGTGAAATATAAGTTCCTACAAGGGAGAGTGAGACCGTCACTGAAAATAATATTCATGAAAAAATGCTTACTCAAGCGTCACAGAAAAATGGGGATATGGGCACCATTGAAAATGTCCAAATTGCTGGAAGAGAAACAATTGCCAGTCAGATAATCATCTCAAGACTCTAATACGGAATTTTAAATTTCCAGCAAAGTAATAGGAAAGTAGAGGCATCCACAATGAAAGAATGCTCTATAAACATGCTTGTGTAGCAAAAATGGCTGAATAAAGCCTTCTTTCGCCACAATCCTGGGGTAAGTAATGATGTATAGAACAACAAAAAGTGGATATACAGCCAAAGACACACCTTGCCAAAGACACACCTTGCTGCTAAGTATTCGACTACTTCCATACCCTAGCATGTAAAATGCATAAGAAGATTCTGCACTGACTCCAGCAATGAAGCTACATCATTTTTAACATTTCTATGAAGCTTCTAAGATTCTTTTTTCTCCTATGCAATGAAGAGTGGGTACCCAAACTAGCTATAGCCGAGAAAGTCCAAGGAGTAAGGCCCCATGAGCCACAGCATTCCCAATTTCCAGGGTGGCAACCAGGGTTTCGCAGCAACAGCTCAAAGCTGCTGGCATTCCAGGCTAATGGCTGGGTCCTATGAAATTCATCTCCTGATTGCAGTGCAGTTCGACTTTTATTTGAGTCTGGTTACCGTCTCCTCTTGAGAGGATAACATATAGTTCGGTCATGAAAGCATGTGGCCACACTTTCTTGCAATAGTCTGGTCTTGTGGGGCAATGTTCACGGGGCCAAGCTCATAAATTTGACCCTAAGGTAAGTCATTTTCCAAGAAAGTGGGTTTCTGCAGAGATGACAGGAACAGCAAAACAAAATGAGATCCTTACAACATCATGATGAGGATGAAACATATCATATACTTCATAAGCATCTTCATAAACTGCCGTCAGCTCTTCAAATCCAAAATCCTCGTGTGAACGACCTCCATTTGCATAAAGCCAGCGACCATCTTCAACGTGCCTGCAGTTAGGGCATTGCATAGACCCTTTTGCATTGAAAGCAGAACCTATGCAGTCTGTTCCAAAAACTCCACAATCAGATTGCATGTTTGTATAATACAACAGCAACATGTCATAGATTCACCACTTGATTTGCCATCAACTGAACTAAGCATGCAAGGTACATGATTAAAAATAGTATCAAATTACAGACCCATTGCTGGCATCCAAATATCAACACCAATAAATGGCGGATTGGAAAAACATACTGCTAAAAGGCTAGGAACCCTATCTTACCATTGTATTGTTTCTCAAAAATATAGTGGGATTTTGTTTGCTTTAGACATGTTTAAAGAAGACAGTTTCTGTGGTACAAGTAAACAAGTATTACCTAGATGAAAATGGTGGCCACATTTGAGCTTTGCAATAGACCTTTCACCCACGTCAGTAACAGGTTCTAAGCACACCGAACATGGCACTGAACCAGAGGATAGCATCAATGGCTTACGAGCCTCAATCCTTGGAGATACAGATCCTGCCATAAATCACTTAACTGCCCTGTAGCTTCAAATTTGTTTCCCAATATCTAATGATCTCGTTATTGTCAAATGGAAGTCCTCAAACCTAGACTCAAAGCCCATCCTTATTGGGGCACCACCAATTTTCGAAAAAACTTATCCCAACCAAGCTTGCCAATTTACTCACTGGAAGACTTCAAGACCGCCAACGTAATGCCACAGGGATACCTTATCTAACATCCCAAAAACCTAACTGCCAGATCGGTCTTCAGCAGCCCACAAACAGCTTCAACATAGAAACAAAGACGAAGCCCCAGAATCGAGAGCAGATCTGAGCTCCGATAAACAAGGCTTTAATCTATTTCCTAAATTTATCAATTTGGGGCCAGAAAGTTTTGGGGGATCTTAAAAATACCGTAGATAAAACACGGCGCATGACAGATCAAGGCGGGAAGGCCCTGCCGGAGCCTTAGCCATCGAGAAAGGAAGCTCCAACTCAAGAGACAGATACGGTACCCTGTTTCCTGTCTTCTTAGCAAACTGATCAGAAAAGAATAAAAAATGAACTCTTCAATTTCACTCTATTGCTGGGCAACCTGCCCGTCATCTGGCCTTCAATGCGACGGGCACTGAATAAAGGTACCCTTCTTCTTTGCCCTTTAATTTGGAACGTTTTGGAATGGCTTTAAAGT
>JAANSK020221527.1:0-14300 GCA_011763485.2 Isoetes engelmannii
GGACTTAGAGTAGGCACATTTACAAATGTAAGAATGGGCTATAATGTGGCGAAATTTCCTACGGTTGACCTTTTCGGGAGCCAATAAAAACACCTTAGAATATTAGCTAATGTTTTGACCAAGGAGTAATTTAGAGAAATGCCTGAAAGTATTTATCTCCTAATCGAAATGGCAAATCAACTCCATGTTGGGATCTCTCTTTTCCAGGGTTTAGTGACCACCTGATCCAAGAGCACTGAATAATATGAAGCAGAACAGAAGAAAATCCGGCGCCAGTAAGAAGGCAGTCGATGATCATCTGAAGCGCATCTTAGATCGAATGCAATCTACCTTGCAATTAGGAATAGATACAGTGTAAGAAAGAATGAACTTGTTCCTTTGGCTTTTTGTACAGTACTCTAATTACCTTTTCGTTCGGTTCAGTGACGGGTTCAAGAAGTGGAGCAATTCGGATCCTGGTGTGCAGCTTCAGGCTGTCCGTTATATTTCAGAATTTGTTAATAGCCTACCATCTAATGCAGTTTATATCTCATCATTGAAGGTCAGGATTATTTTTACTTTTATAAATGCAAGTATACGTATATGCCAAATGTTAGGCCAACAATATGGATAATCTTCTTGTTTTATCTATGGCAGATTCCTATAACTGAAACAGTTGTGGCATTGGAAGGCCTCCTTTGTTCAGCAAATGAGCAAGTATATGGAAAAGCAGCCGATATAAGCGCATCACTCACTGCTGCCATAGGTGCTCCTTTACTTGAAGTTGGTGGTCGACGTTTAGTCCTTCCTCTGGCTTCCTTGATCTGTTGTGGGAGGGCATTTGTTGTAGCTTCAGCAGCTAATGCCTTGAGGAGAATACTCGAGAAATTGAAGCCCAAAGACATCCAAATCCATGGGAGTGATGATGTGTTATGGAATGCTCTAGATAATATTCATGTCTTGAACAAAATCATAGAAATCCTTGAACAAGGAGTAAATAACCTGGAAGCAAGTGGAACAATGTGTACTGCTTTAGCTGATCTTCTGTCCGTGATGTTGGAACGGTGGCCTGCTCGAAGATTTAGTGTTGGTGATAGAGCAATGTTTAGGGAAATGCTTATTCTGCAATGTGGCACCCAACCTTTACATGGATTGCTGCGAATTCTGGCTATATTGGGTAAGTTTGTGATGCAGTTGTTTGGCAAGTGCTTTTGCTTTAGTTTCCTCATTGCAAGTGCACAATAGAACCATGTAGAAGTCCGCTTTGATGTCCTAGTCATGAATCTAACTATTTCTGCATTAAGACATCTCTATGGGTGCCTTTAAGCCCATACGGTTAATTATGTAGAAACTTCCGCTAGAAAATTGACTAATTTGCATTTAAAAGTGCATGGTTTCTGGAAATCTTGGCAAAATGGTGGGAAGTTTTTGCATTTGACTGATGACATGATGCATTGGATTCATTACAGCTGCTTGCAACGGTATTGGTGATCTGTTATTGCAGAATGCATCGGTTTTATCGATTACTGCAAACAATATTAGTCCAGACATGCCGTCTGGAGTACGGACAGAGGCATTACACTTGGCATACCGCTTGGCTGTATGAATATATCTTCTTGGCAGCAAAGCTGAATCCGTTTAGTTAAGCTTCTAGATTAAGGAGTTTCTCATATTAGTTTTCTTAATTTTGTAGAACTGCCCCAGTTTCGGTGATGCAATAAAGGGGCATGAGCTAATTAAACTTGCGAAGGGATGTGTGAACGCATTGGTTGGACCCTGCTCTGTTAATACTGAAGGATGGTCATCTGAGTATGAGATCTTGTCTCTTGAAGCTGCTCGTGCAACAAGCATGCTGCTTTCGTGGCCTGGCCATCACCATATGCATTTTGTTAATGCAGGCCTTTTGGATGTCCTAGTTAGACTTCTTGTAGCTGATGTTTCTATCAGTGGTTCTCTGGAAAATAATGATGTAAGTATTGAGAACATGGGAGTTGGCCATCACATTAAAAATACATGGACAAGTTCAAATTTTAGGGCTCTTCTCTGGGAGATTATAGGTTGGTTGGGCGCACATTGTCAAAGGGAGCTTGCCAAGTCGATATTTGAAAGTGCTAAAAACACCCATGCTTTCAAGAAACTAATAGCATGTGCATGGTATGCTATCATATTTCATCCGGCATCCTGATGTTCTCAATTAGTCTTCTATAACATGGTGTTATCCTTCTTGGTTGTAGCAGTGCTTTAGAAATAAAGGCTATGCATGGGAAGGGGCGGAGCTATAGGATGGAATTTGGAATTTCGAACTTGGCCAAGACACATAAAATATTACAAGAGTTGGACCCTACTGTTAATGAGATAGAGGTTATATGCAAGACAGTGCTTTTATTAATCTCTTCACCATGTCATCTGTGCTCCTCTGTGACAACTACACACCTTGACATGCACGTAATGCAGTATGGATACGCATGGTTTCCAATATTAATAGAAAGAATTGCTGCGGGTTACAGTGGAGTTTCCATGGTAAAGTCTGACAAGTTGGAGATCCTTTCTTGGCTATGGACAATTACATGTCTCTTATATCTTCCTAAATGTAAAGATGGGCTATCTCAAATGTCTACCTTGGATGTGCTTATTAAAGTTGTCACAGAGCATTATGATATTGCATGTAGACCAAGGGAAACCAAGCCAATCTGGATTGCTGGGTCATTTCTTGCAGGTGGCGGCAGTCGGTTGCTTAGAACATGCTGTTTAGAAGGAAATCGTTCATGGGCTGGAGCCGATGATGTTCTTTTTGCTGCTCTCTGGGCTTTTTCAAAATCATCTCAAGGATCTAGGTGGGCAGAAAAGTTTCTATCAACCTTTCCTAAAGACTTATTACATGATGAAAAGCTCATCCTGGATGATCCTTTTATAAGCTATTTATGGAACATAGCAGGAGATAAGGGAGTTGGTGCTGGAGCTCGTTGGTTGGCTTCCTGCAGCTTATCCCATGTGGGTGTGTTCGGTTTTCCCAGCATCCTTGGTAAATGCATGCGCAAAGCTTTTAATAATCCTTCTCTAGCTGATTTACAGCTTCTACTTGCGGATCATGGCAGCATCTATGCCCATCAATGTGTTATTGCAGCTCGATGCCCGTCGCTGTTACCAGAAAGTCTGCAAAGACACAGCAGGACAAATTTAGACAAGGAAATGATCCAGAAAGGGATGTTGCAATCAGCAGAGCTCAACATTGCAAATAAAACACCTCCTGCTGTGGTTCATCTTAATGCTCGTTTATTGGTTGCAGCAGTAAGGGTAGTCTTGGAGTATATATACACGGGGGTAGTGTTTCTTGACCATGAATCCATCTTGGAAACAAGGAAACTTGCAAAGCGTTGCAACCTACCTTCACTTCTGTGCTTGTTGAAAGGGTCTTTTCCTGGATGGGGAACACCTGTTGCTGATTTTGACCTTAGTCCAATCATCAGTGCAGATAATAAGTTCTTGTGAGTATATTTCCTATAACATGGTTCACCCTTATGTAATTTCCCATGCATGATTTCACATTTTCTTTTGTGGATTTTATACCGAGTCAATTACTATGCTTTAGAATCAACTTTAACTATCAATTTCTGGTTCTTTCCATCAGACTGAATTGTAAGCCAATGAATTGCTCTAGTTAGCATGGCCTCCGCCAACTTTACCACTTCCAGGACGTTTACAGACGCTAGAATTGGCGTCTGTTAGACTTGATGTTGGATGCATTTAGGCAGGCCTTAATGCATAACATAAGGTAGTGCATTTGCAGCTAGTTCCATCGTTTCTGGCTAGATATGAAGTGTTGTTTGGTATACTGTCGCATGGGTTCTGGCATTTAGCTTAAGCTCCTCCTGCATATTATTATCCTAGTGAAAGTCTATCCATTTAGTTTTAAGTCCCTAATACCTTCCAAGAAAGAGTAACAACAAGCAATTTTGAAGACATGGCAGAGCACAGCTTCAAATGTACAATGACAATTTTTGGCATTAAAGAATACATGGGCAAATTTTATTTGTTCTGGAAAGGCAGTGCCAATGGAATGTACAAGTGCAGATGTTTTTAAGTTCTGCAAGGAATGTGAACAAATAGAACTCCTTTTTTTATATCTGTTTTGGAAATTTCAATGTTTGATATTGCTCAAGCATATTATCTGCAGGAACTTATGATGTTTTTTCTTATGTTTCAGTGATGTTGTTTTACAAGTAAGTGAACCAGGCAGTATGATTCACGATTGTATTGTATGTGGCATGGTCAATGATCATTTCCATGCACATCAAGTTGTATTGTCATCTCGCTGTGAGTATTTCGAAGCCTTATTCCGCTCAGGTTTACGGGAAAGGTAATTTTGTTAAATTATAATCTTCCATAAGTTATAGCTGTTAACAGAAGTTCATTGATATACCTGCACAGCTATGGAGAGCCGATCCAAGTGCCAAAAGAATGGCAGGTTGTAAATAGACTTATTCACTTTCTCTACTTTGGGGAACTTAAGATGCTTACAGACCCGAACTCAGATTGTGCATGGAACAACATGGATACTGAAATGCAAATTTATATCATGAAGGGATTAGTGGATCTTGCAGACCTTGGTGAGCAGTGGTTACAAGAAGATCTGAAGCGGGAATGCTATGCCGTAATTTTCTACAGATTGCAGCAAAATTTGCATTTGTGTCCTAGTGTAATTACTAATGCAGTTTCATGTCAACAATGGAACATTGTGGAAGCAGCAGCAGAATGTATGGCTCCAGCTTATCTCAAAATGCGGGGAGCTGGGATGTTGGATAGCTTAGATGATACTTGTATGGAAATCATACGAGAAGCCTATGTGAAACATTCACTAAATGACACAGTGCTGTAGTTATCATTGACAGTGTACAACATGTAAAGTGCGGAAAGGCAGTGGAAAATGTATCGGTTGCAACAGAATGCGCTTTGCATGCATGGGCTTGGGAAGTAAGGTTGTGCCAAGAGCATTCATGTTGGGTTATGAGTAATCAAAGTTCAATCCATTATGATGGCAGTTTAAGCTGTGAAAAGACTCAGCTTCATGCATGGCCAACAGAGGGGAGCTAGATTTGATTTTTATCCTTTACTTTTGGATCTATTCTTTTTAACACGGCTCAATCAAATGTTTCAGATGGTTTGGAAGTGTTTTCGTCTTCTCTCCTCACATTTCATCACTTCAGTATTTTCATATCATTGATAGGAAGCCCGATGCTAATGGTCCTGCTTCAAACATTTACAAGACAATTGGTATAGAGTTCACTTGCTGGTCCTGAAGACGTCATTAAAGGTTACAAGAGGCCAAACAATGGCTTTATTGCAACATTTGGATCAGGAAAAAGCCATTATGATCGCAAACATTGAGCAAACTTTTTAGACCTTGTTGGAAAATTGTAACGTTCCCTTCACCAGTTGGATATTTCAAGTTCCTAACTGGAAATTTGTATTGTCCTGATAGAAATAATGCATGAAATCTAGTCTATAGTTCCTCTTCACATGGATAAGAAGTTGGTGCAGAGTTGGATATTTCAAGTTCCTAACCAAAAATTTGTATTGTCCTGATACAAATATGCATGAAATCTAGCCTGTTGTTCCTCTTCCCATGGATAAGAAGTTTATGCAGACTCGGACTCGTTATTGACTATTATTTCAGACAGAAAAGAAGGTAAAGCCCAAATAACCTAGTTGCATTGAATCATCTAGACCCTGAAAAGCATGGCACCTAGAGCGCCATATACCTTACAAACATAGGATAGCCTGTAGTGAGTACGGATCTTCCCTATTGTAAAGCGTGCAACGATTCCTCTTGGTTTCATTGCTTCTAGAAATGCCCTTCTACAAGGGGTCTTTTGATGAGTATAGGAGGCGGTTGAAAATTGGGGATTTCAAAATTTGTAAGGCAGATACAAGGGGTTTCTGCCAACCCCTTGCAAGTAGATGGCATATGCAAGTGCCCTTATATATAAACCCAAATCAGTAATAAGGCTAGTAAGACAATATTTACCTCCTGGTGCAACTCATGATTTGCAAAGAAGCATTTGCCATAGAAACTTTCCATTTCAATGACTACGGTTCATGGCTTAAACTTGGAAGAAGGTGAGATAGCGAAGAGCAACGGGACAAAATGGCCACTTTTCTTAAAGCAGCAGCAGTCTGTCTCATCCCACTCGTTTCTTCCATCACAATCCTCTACCTTGGAATCCTTGTGGAAGCGCGGCTATGGAGCATTCTGAAGTAACCCATATGAAGGGCTGTTTGCTGGCTTCTAATCCCTCTGCAATTGCAACAATTTGGGCATCCTTTAGTGCCTCCCAGCTTTCAAAACACAGAAAAAGGACTGTACGCTCTGCTTTTCCTTCCAACCATTCTAAGCAGCGCATAACTCCTTTTTTGCTGCCCTTAAACACAGCAGCTCCCCAGATCCTTTCTGGTGATGTCTCACGATCCAAAAACAAAGGATGAACTAAAGGTCCTACAGCAAAAATGGGTACGCGCACTCCTTTTGCTTCTAGCATGTGCTTTGCAGCTTTTAAAACCTTTCCGTCTAGCTCTATGAAAGTGTTAAGTAAAATCCCATCTGATTCTAACATGCCGGACTTACCCATTTCCACGCTGTTGAAAAAGGGGTGGTCCTTATTCTTAACGTAATCTGGTACCTCAGTCCAGGGAATAACAGCCAAATTCTTCTCAATCTGTAGACCGTTATGAGAATTTGGATCAACACCTTCCAAGATCAAGCTTGTTGCCCTAAGTACTGCTGCAAGGTAGAACGGAGCAGCAGGGAAGAGGACGAAGCGTTTGAGATTCATCTTCTTAGCCGGAGACGTAGCCCAGGGAACAAGCACGTCAGAAATTATGGCAATTGGCGGTGTTTGCATAGAATGTATCAGATCCTCCATAGCCCTTTCTTTGTCTGCAGATTCTGTTTTGGGTTTAATCGCCCCGAAATCAAATTTTCTTACCCCCATTCCCATTCCATCTTCCCGTCCTTCAACATCTTGGATTCCCTGTAACCCAACAAAGGCTATGTCTAGCCCTTCTGCTGGGTTATCAGAAATCAGTGACAAATATGTGGACGAACTTGAAAAAACTATGGTGACTGACATCCCCAACCTTGCCAAATCCTTTGCAAGATTCACCATCGCGGTTACATGACCAGGCCCTATTGATAGACAGCATAATACATGGCCAGATTTTCGAATGCTCCTGCAATCTAAGGCCATATCCTTCTCGTCAAGATATTAAAATGTTGTTGGAAAACGCTACAAACTTCGATAAGCTTTGCTTATATTTGAACCATTGTTTTTAGGTTGCCCATATGGGTGTGTTAGCAAATTCAGCATATTACATAAAGTAGTTCGATTGGACGATTGAGATGTCTCTTGGAGCTGACTCTGGCGGATGATCAAAGCTGGTGATTTTCTTGTTTCTATGTCTTGTATACAGGAAAGGTCACTTTACATGACCTTCTTTGTAACGTGGAGGACATTAAGGCATTGTTATGTGGCCATGTCACTAATTCGACAGTGGGAGCCAGTGTATGGTAAAGTTGTTGTAATGAAAAGGAAAATTTCCTTTTAGCCTTAGGATGAACAGGCACCTGGGGATTTGGACGGGACTTATCCTAGTAATTGCTCGGAAAATAAACTAAAACTCTATTACTACTAAAATTTTGATTACTACCTAATAAAAATGAATCAGATAAATCCTTATACGCCTCTTTTTTTATCGGCCGTATATCTTGCTATATTTTACTATTTTAAGTGGACCGCAAATTATTTTTTGAACCGGAAATTCTATGAAGCGCCTAGGACTTTGCCACACGTAGGTGGGAGCAGAGATTGCCAACAAAAAGAAAGGAATGTTAGTAAATGTATTTGCTGGGAAAGAAAGTGGGCCAAATGTTGCCACGTGGTGGCATATGACTGGAAGGCAGGGCAGAACAGTGCCTAACTGTCCTTTACGGCCGACAGAAGACGTTTGAGGAGGCCGAATTATTGCTATTTCGAGGATTTCTGGGAAATTGTCTAAGATCCCTTACTAGTTAACTAATGACTGCAATTTGCTACTCGTACGATTTATTGCTCTTATGTATTTCTAAAAGGTCTGGAGAAGGTTTTTTTGCAAATCCACGAGCTTTATTATTTGTTATAAAAAAAACTGATAGTCACGTCGCTTGCTCTGACTGGAAAAACAAGGTTTTATATTAAGGGGGAATGTTGCAGCACTCTCGTTTCAAAGAAAAAACAATCTATGCTCCTGAAATTGACTTTTTTTGGCTGAAGGTGAATTTCTAGAGATTAACATTTTCCTCCTACTTTGTAGGAGAACCATTGGACTGCGATTTAATCAGCTAAACCCAGCGACATATGGATTCGTATTTCCAAAACCAACAGAAGAAGAGTGAACTCTGATACACAATAACAAGTCCGGATTTCAACCTCCCACAAGGCAAGAGAGCAACACTACACTCTGATACAAAAACGTTATTTCCTGAGAGAAGAAGCTTTGAATAAGGAAAACATTCACGCCATGCCTTTTCTTGTTTACAATCAGGAGCCATGGCCAACTTTGAGAGATGGAAACCTGGCCTTTATGGGCAACTACAGTGCAGCCCGAAACTGCAGATAACAGCCCCAAAATGAAAGCTCCTGGGACCATACTTACAAGCAACATGGAAAGCTCGCCTCTCTGTCCAAATAGAGTTTAGCTGGGAGCTGCAGATAACACATCTGTGCATGATGTCGGAAGGGGCTCCGCTGAGGCTCCTCTAGAACAGAGGGGCTGCCCTTGAAGCTCGAGATCTGCCATATCTAATTCTCCTTCGTTCTTTCTTCTAAATAACCCTAAAACATGAAGCACGATGCATAAGTTAGAACACAGAAACATAAGACGCCACTGGACATAAAGAAAGAGTCAAAGAGGAATGCAACTAAGCCCTGCGCCTCCATCACAAGCACGCAACTCCTCTGGCTTCTTCAAACTTCCTACAACAGCGGCATGCAAGAAACGGCTGTCGCAAATTCCCCTTCCAAAGCCACACCTTCTATTCTCGAACTATGGGAGCAATTGCTGGCATAGGCGCTGAAAGAAGAATTCGGCTAACAAGCACCTCAAATAGCCAGAAATATACGATTTGGTATACCATACATCGGGGAAATCTTAGGGCCAACCATTGCCATGAAGACGCCTGCAAATATAAGATGAAATAATGGATGTTACTAGAGTCCTCTTGTAAAACAACATACTGAAAAAAGGCAAAATTAAATGTTAGTATAACCCATGAATGCGAGACATTAAAAACACCAGATTTGAGAAGAAAAATAAAATAAGAATTTCATTGTATTTTTTGTACAACACTTACAGCAGTTTTAATGATGTTATCAATAGATAAATATGAAAAAACAAGTCACAAGTTGACTTCATAGTCTTCCTCATTTGCCTTGCTCGAAGAAGCATTTTCTTGATTTTGAGGTTGCTACTGTTCAATGGCTTTCTCCTGCTCATTTTTTGCTTTGTCTTCAAGATTGACCATGAAAGCAACTTCCTGAAGCTCTGCAAAAGTGGTCTCATCTTTTATGGTGCTCGTAAAAGGAGGCTGTATTTTTGAAGATGTCATCTTTACTATGTCAGATTCAGATTTGGCTCCTAACTCTCGGCTCTCGTCAAGAAGAGTAGGGAGAGCAGCCAATCTCATCTTGATGAATTGCACAGCCTCTTTGTCGATATCAACAGCCACACAGTTCCTGCCCTTCTTAAGTGCATAGGCTATAGTGCTACCAGAGCCCGAGAAAGCATCAAGAATTCAATCTATTATAGAACATAAATCTGTAAGTTACTTATCGAATAAGATTCTCGTACCCTGCCTGTTTAGGGGAGCCAAACGCTTTTTAAAGTTGGCATCAACCATCTAAGTGAAACACAAGCAATCTCCAATGTTTGGTCGTTGTAATCTGGTTTAAGCCCAAGATATCGAACTCCGAATTCCTGAACAGGCGGTCATCATAACAGTTGTCCTTTAGTTTGAAGCCATAAGGGATGTCTGCAATGATGAATGTGAAGCCTTACAAATTGACATTCCCGACCAGCTTGGTGCAGTCCTTTTGAATAATAGAAAATAGATTGTTCTGATCGAACATGCTGAATTTCTCGTCTTCAGATGTTACATTCAAGGTCCTCCTTTCTACCAGGTTCTGTTCTTCTTTAGCAATTCTCTCCAGGTGCATAAAACCCTCAAGAACGTTTTTGTTTTTCCTTTTTTTTTTTTAGCGCAACAGCCCAACCTCGGGTCTTAAGTTACTGAAAGCCTAGCCTATCCACATGTCCTAAAAATTGAGATGGACAAGATTTTGACCATTAGATCTTGATCTAAAAAAATGGACGATTGAGAAAAATAAGCGAGGTATGCCTCTTCGAAACGTCTTCACCACCGTTTAGGCTTTGGTCCCTGCTTCTCCGTCCCTGCTTCTCCGTCCCTGCTTCTCCGTTCTTGTTTCGTTAGAATCGATTTCCAATTTTTTTTCTTTTCTTTTCTTTTCTTTTCTTTTTCGTGAACGAATGTGGATTTTTTCTGCTTCTTTCTGCTGGAACAGGCTTTGCACTGAACCCTAAGCTCCGGTATTTCTTTTTTGATTCAGGCTATGTGATCCAAAAGACCTTCTTCGACCTTCTTCTGGTTTTATACTGAAGCTCTGACAAAAGTTTTGACAAAAGGCTCTCCCTTTAGGGATCGCCGCACACAGGACCTAACCTTGAATACCTGTCTCTGCCCTCCATAATCCGTTCTCCAGCAAGGCATTATTTTCTGCTTTTGATCATGCCTGCGTTCTTGTTCAGTAGCTCGTGATTGAAGGGCAGGGACCATGCTCCAAGTTTGGCTTCAATCCATTTCATTTCATTTAGAGTAAAAGATTTGGCCACTGCTACAATCTTCAGGAAGCTATTTATTTTTTATCTCCACATGTTCTTCTTTCTGTACACCAGCATCTGCAATTTGAGTGCCCAAGCTAGAATGGAGCATAGAAGATCAGGATTTTTTCAAGCTTGTGATGTGATGCATAGGAGTCTTGAATGTGATTTGAACCAAATGGAGCAAGGATTTTAGAAGACTTGAGAATACGTGCTAATTTTATCTTGTGTCAGTTGACTTTTGCAGAAGAAGTTGTTACAATCACATTCTCATATATTTTACACAGATTCTGTTGATATAGCAATCCTTCAAGTACAATCTGCTAAAGTATTTGATCCCTTTCTTCCTTGAGCCACGATTTTTTCTATTCTGTTGTACAAGGTTTCCGCTTCTGGTTTTGCAGACCCATCAGGTTGTGTCATCCTATATACTATTTCCTCCAGTTATGCATTGAGAAATGAATCCATAATATAGCGGAGCTATATGCTCGAACATAGGAAACTATTTGGCTAATTAGTCTACTGAAGGACTTGCAGCTGTCCTTATTGTTTGTCTTCTATACATCTGCAAGCTTTTTTCTAAAATTTCTTCCTTCTCTGCTATAATATCCTGGTCAATTGAAGCAAGTAAAAGCTCAGCCGGGAATGCTTATAGTATTGATTTTTTAGTTAGAATCATTAGATATTAGCTATTGTCGTATTTTTCTGATTATAGATGCAGTGACTAACAAAGAGATTTGGCGATGAGCAGTCACTTACTTGCTCATTGTCTTGTAACATGTATGTACTCTATTTAATCACAATCATTTATCAGGAAAAAAGTTGATTTTGCAGTTGTTCATGCCTATCTGGATTCGTGGTGCATATCTACTATCCTTTTCTCTTTCTGGTGATCGCCATTTTGATGCTAGTCACCTCAGTGCATATAGTTGCTTTTTGTTAAGGGTTATACTTCAGGAGATCAGAGACACAGTTTGAACATCTTTGAGGATGATTTGCATTATAGGCTAGAACTCATATTTATGATGAAGTGCTTCGACTGCAAAAGCCTGTTGTCTTTGCAGAATTTGGGTTTGCAGATAAGTTTCACATTGAAAAATGTCTCCAGCTAATTCAAACCTTGTAGTAAAGTAGTTTATCATTCAGCCATGACTGGTGGTACAGCTTTTGGTGCAATGATCTGGCAGTTGTTCTGTTACTCAGTTCCGAGACATATTTACCAAGAGTTTCCATCACATTTTAGAGTTTTCCCTCATAATCTGTGGCTTGTACCCGATCCTTCAAACTCTAGCTATAGCTGCATTACATGATTCAGGTTAACAATTTTATGGCTTACCATTTTTGCATGTGCCCTAGCTGGCACAATCTGATGATTTGCTCCTTGACATTCAAGATCTTGTATATATGCTGTGCACCTTAAAAGAATTATATTTTTATTTGAAGGAGCATGATAAAGGCATTTTTTTTCCCTTTGCAGCATAAAACAGAAGCAGAAGAGAAGACAAGGCAAGACAAGGCTGTCTTGAACCATGACCTGAACCAAACCACTTTGTGGTATGCTGTGGCAGTGGCCAATATCGAAGCCACGGGTAATCTCCTTGCCATAGTCCTTGAGCTATTGTTAACGGGTAGTGCCAAAGCATGAGAAATGTGCTTTACTTGGTTGCCACAAAATTCCCAAGTAATGTCATAGTCCTTATCATTGCCTCTTGCTATACCATATAAGGTGTTGTAATTCTTCAAAGCAAAAGATGCATACCACATTGTTGAGAATGGCTGCTTTCCTTGATGTCCCATAGAGCCAAGCATCTTTCTTTCTTTGCTAAAATTATTAGAACCTTTGTACCATGTATGGATTCAGAAATTATTCTCTTCTACCTATCTTATGGAATTTACATGCGTACAACATTTGAATAAATGAAGAAGCAGATTTTGAACTAGACCAGTTGTTTGTGTAGTGCGTCTTATTGTGGTTATACTCTTTCTACTGTACTTGGAGAAGCCTGTACTTGGAGAAGCCTGGTAGGTCATTAATAATATACTAGTTGGAGATCTATTTCCTGATCTGCATTGATTGCAGTATAAGCTGAAAAAGGATGAGATCTTCAAACACTAGAACGTTTTGCGCAAATAAAGTTGGTGACTTTTCTGTGCAGCCTAATCTCTCCTTGCAGGCAAATGTGGATTTATATATAAATGATAAAATTATACCGTAGAGATAGAATGGAAAAGATACATCTTGTGTCAGACCATATTATAATACCAAACAGTTTTTGTCATGTTTGTGGCTTGATGTAGTCAAGCACTATCTTGAAATACCCAAGCACAAAGTCCTAATGGATAGGATATTCTCCTTTGCAGAGAAGACATGTTGATCTATCCTTTTCTTTTGGCACTAAGGGAAACATCCTTGGACTACACAAGAATATGAGCATATTTGATGCGTGATAGAGTCCTGCAAGACCTTCATGCAAAGGATTTGTATCAGGCATGGCAAAATCAAGTCTCAAAATTGCACAATCTTCTCTTTAAATAAAAAGAAGCATGACATCTTGAACACAGTCCTAGAAGTGCTGATAGTGCCTTCATGGATACGATTAGAGTATAGCATTTTAACAACTAAAGAAGAGAACAATGTAACAAATTTAATCTATATTTTCCATGCAAAATGGGCATGTAAAACCACTATAATAAATTGCATAGCTAACATTTTTATTGGATTACACAATAGCCTACATGGAAAGGCTCTTTAAAAGAATAAAAGATCACTTCAACAAGGAGTTGAAGGCTACCCTTACGATAATACCTTCTTTCTTTTAACAATGTCAACCTCCTATGTCTATGGCTAACATAACGAAGTACGTAACATTCTAGTGTTCTATATAAAAGGTGTATTCTGCATCTAAATCTCCAAGAACACAAAGTATAAATGATTTACAAACTTTCACCTTGCCAAAGCCTCCTAATGTGCCTTTCAATTTAATGGCTAGCCTAATGTCTACAAGTTGTTTTAATATATACAAATGCCTCTTTTTAATATTTCTTTAGCTAATAGTATAGTTTGTCTCTTACATGCTTACTTAACGAGAAACTAATTCCAAACTTAATACTGCCCAAGTCTACTCGAGAAACCAAATCCAAGCTTAATATTGCCCAAGTCTACTATTGCGCCCTTTTTTTTTTTTTTTCTGCTTGAAATATTAGAAAAAAACCGTGAATTTTGCATGTGGATATAAAGATTTTTCTTCAAATTTTGAAACTGCTACTGTTTCAGTTAATTCTTCGATTTTCTAAATACTTCACTTTTAATTGTGTGCAAAAGTGTCACTTTTATCTAATCAAGCCTCTATAAATGACCTACTTATGGGGGGGGGGGGGGGGGGGGAAAAGGA
>JAANSK020221638.1:0-14300 GCA_011763485.2 Isoetes engelmannii
GAAAAAAGTGTGCCAAGTCAGAAACAATTTGCCACATCACAAACGTCGCATGCGACGTGGCGTCGTGGCCACGAAAACATGCCAAAAAATGGATGCCACGTCAGAAAAAAAGTTCGCCACGTAAGAAACCAGTCGCCACGTCATGAACGTCGCATGCGACGTGTCGTCATGGCCACGAAAACGTGCCAGAAATGAATGCCACGTCAGAAACAAGTATGCCACATTAGCAGCACTTCGCCACGTCATACGTCGCTTGCCATGTCATCGACGTCGGATGCGACGCGACGTCGGCAAATAGCCGGAGTGCGACATGATTTTAGCGACGCGAGTCGCAGACGTCGGCCACGCGTCGCGCGCGAACGCAGGCGACGTCTAGTGTCGTCGCACGTGACGTTCGGGCGACGTTGTGTTGCGACTGGCGACGTTTGTGCGACGCGGCGTTGCAATTTGCAATGCGATGACGCACAGATGCGACGTCGCGGGATACCCGATTTTCTTGTAGTGATTCGTAGATGACATTGTTGGGTATGTTTCTAGTGAAGATAGGAAAACATTTCTATCGCATCAATAGTATGCAGATTGCTATGTTTACAACTAATAGAATAGAATATAAGCAAATAGTTGAGATCCATGCTTATTGTCCTTACCGACAATTCACTCAATGCCAAGAGTCTAAGTTGTTTAATGTTGGCAATATAGATAATATGGATATTAGCAAGCTTGCACCCCACGCTTGCAAGAAACAATTGGATGTGGGATAAAGGGAATAAACATTGGACAACTGGGACATGGATATCTACAACCCTAATGCTCCTTAAAGTGCTAGGTTGTTTACTTGTTATGCAACACCATCTAATTTAAATTTGCATATAAATTAATTTGCTACCCCATGTCGAACCTTTTGAGATGATAAGGTAGTAATAAAATAGAATAGATTTTTTATCGCCCACAGAGGCCACTTGACCTATGGGACCTAAGCAAAGAGATCAGCAGATTGATTACTGTCAGGATCAAAGAACCCCCGTCCAGAAGGGTTTTCGAGGGAAAAACCTTGGCAGTAATAAGTATACTGGCATACTGTACAATAATATAGTGCCATTCAATACTGCACCGGCGGACACAGCTGAGTCCGTGTATCCGTCACCTCCTTAAGATATGAGCCCAACAACCACGGAGGTCGTGTTCAATAGCTCATGCAATGGCTGGTCAAACACAACTAATTGAACATACCGTGCTCGGATACGATCGAATGCTGGACAAGTCTAAAGTACATGGCATTCATCTTCAATAGCTCCTTGTTGGCAACACTGACAGATCCTGTCCTCGTGTACCTCCTATCCCGCGATGCACACTCGTTCGGGTGTAAGCTATCAGTATGCGCCACTTCATAAGTAAATGAGTACGCAAGTAGTGTTGTGAGCCTCGGGTGAGCATGGGATTGATCTTGTGCCGATAGTATGCCAGCTTGACGTGTGCCAGTGCATTTGCATCCCAGAGTTTAATGCTAAGGAAGCAAGCCTCAAGATACTGCCTCAATTGATCATGGTCCTTCATTGTTTGTACGTACACGTACCTGTGTGGTTGTACATTCCATCGGGAGAACCATTGAGCTTGCTTGTCCTTTTAGTAGGCTTTGAGTCATTGTGGGCCCATTGCTACAGCTAAAGCAAGGTTGGGAAAATGGGCATCCCCCATACCAATGACCTTCTGGACGGAAATAATATGACGGTCCAGTGCGACCCTCTAAAGGGATAAGAAACACGTCTCCTGCAGCATGATCTGATATGGAACTGTGGACTTCACCCCAAGTGCTTGTGCCAAGAAGGCCTTCTATACCTGAATCATTCCAGGTGGCGAGAGATATCACCAGACCCCATATCTCCACCCCGTATAAGAGAACAGGCTCAACCAAGGCCTTGAATAAGTGTGCGTGATGGCCCCAGGCATACAACTTTGCCTTATGACTGTTGTTTTGCATGGCATACAGTGCTTTCCAATCTGCTGTGACGTGTAGTCTGATGGAAGTGTCCCAGTATATGGTAGTATAGAAATCAATTCCCAGATATTTGTAGGTCGGAGCTACCTCCACAATTGGTCCCTAATAAATTCGTCACATTTTGAACAATACGTCGTAGCAATTCAAGTTAAAATCGTAACGGACAGAATGTACATAGGGACATTGTTGGTTTGGTTCATTGGTCCTAACACATGAACGTTACCTACAAAGAAGCTCGAAAGCAGTGCAAATCACATCTACATGATATTTTTGTGATCAATCATTATGTCCTTAATAGACTTTATAGTGATAGTAGTGTTGATTGTTAAGACTACATATCAAATGAAAAAATGCCCTCTGGTTTCAAGTATCAAAAGCTTATGAGGTTTCCCTAAAAACTGAATCTATTCACACATTAAACTACGCCCACTTTATGATCTTAGTTATTGATAAGAGGTACATTGGCGTGAGTGCGTTTATACTGCTATGGTGCTCTTCTAAAGGAAGAGAACCATCATTCTAGGGAAAGGGACGCCTATTTTGACGTGAGGCCCTCCTTGGCCCGTTGCTGCCATAAAGGCTTTGTGGCTTTCTGCCATTTCATCGGCGTTTCCTCTGAGCTGATTAGTTGTTGCACGGAGTTTCCTCTATCAGTTCTCATCCATCTTTCTACGTCACAGGTACTACTGCCATCATTTTTTCGATGTAATGGATTGGGCTTGCTTGGTACCTGCACCTTCGAGGTGGATGGTGCCTCTCCTTGTCCGATCCTAGTATGAAGTTGTAATCTGCTCAATGCGATGTATTTGGTCCAGTCTCTCTTTACTTTAATTTCTCTCACCATCTGTGTAACGAAGTTCTCCATTCTGCTCCTTTTTTCTCCACTCATACTCGTTATATGCGCTTCTCATCCTTCTGATCTGCCTTCCCCATCGTTGTTTCCTCGTGGTTCCCATCAAACCGGGTTGCTGGCGGGCCGATTCAGGGCTGTAGCACCCTGTTTAGGCCCTACGTGCAGCCCCTGGGTAGATCGGGGCTGAAATCACCGCCGGATCCTACCCGCAGGCTTTTTGCTGGCCGAGGGTTACCCGGCCCCGATTTCCCCCGCGACCCCTTTTTTCCATGGGTTGTTTGGGGTTTTCGGGCACCCGGTATCCCCTCTTATGATAGATAAAAGTGTCAGAGTTCTTTACAAATTTTTATGGCCCGCGCATGGTTCTCTTATGGGTTTTTTCGTTTTTAGGACTTGTGTTTTGGGCTTGGATGTGTTTCAGGTAGTATTGATGGGATGCATAGAGTTGGGTTGTGCATAGATTTATGTTTTCTGCATGGTTCGTTCGTTTGGAATTATGCCTCGGGTCTTGGGTAGGGTTTTTAGTCAATCTGAGTTGTTTTTTGGGCTTGCATGTTTTGCGTCCAGTTATGTTCTAGGCTTCGCTTTTAGGTTGTTGTGTGGGTCTCGGTCTTGGTCCCGTCTTGGTCATGCTTGAGAATCGGTTCTGAGTTAGTTTCCATTTTTTCGTGTGTGACCTGGTAGGTTGTTGTAGTTTGCCTGCTTTCTCAGTTGGCCTTAGCTTGTTAGTTTGGGTGTCACTTCTTGTTTATTTCTTGATTGGTTTGTGCCGTTTGGGGTTTTATAGGTTACATGTTTGGGTTTGTGCTTGGTAGGTGTGGTCCATGTTCCTTTTTGTGTGGTGGGTTTGCATAATGCCTGTAGGTGTCTTAGGTCGCATGTTGAGCTTGTGCTTGGTAGCGCAGGGTTTCCCTTTTTTAGGTTTCAATTAAAGTTGTTGGATGGGATTGTCGTTGGAGTGGTTTTTTAGTATGCATAGGTTGCATGATGGTTGACTTCGTTGGGTCAGTTCGGGTCTAGGGGTTTTTTGCCAGTCTGTTTGCTTGATGGTCTTTTTTATGTCGTGTGTTTTTTAGTTCGGTTTGTTATCTCACCATTTCCTATGTTGTTACTCACAGTAGGTTTCCACGGGACGATGTGTGCTCACTCTACTCTTTGGGGCTCCACTTCCCCCACCACTCACCCTCTGCCTCGGGGTTCCCCTCCACCACTCCCTCATGAGGTTCCCCAGGAGGGCCCCGCTCCCACCAACTTGCCATATTTCTTGCCTTTTCCCTTTGATGGCCACGACCCCAATCTATGTCTTGCAATTAACCTCAACCATTTGTTTTGGTCCTTGGGTCGTTTGGCACCGACATCTTCTTCTTCCACCTTCATGTCATGCTGCCTCTGGTTCGCTTCCTACCTGGACAACGTTATCGATCAGGAGGACTTCGGGGTCAATTTCTACCGGGACCCCATTAGTTGAGCTCATGTTCGAGTTCGAGGTCCCCAATCTTGTTTACTTTCGTCTCGGGGACCTGGTAGCCGCGTTGCATTGGTGGGGCCGTAGCAGCCATGTGTTTTTCCATTTCCAATTTGCAGCCGTTCTCCGCGACTGCATGCTGCGTTTTTCTTATGCCCGGGGTTGGCAATCGGAGTTGCTCCATTTTGCTCCATTCTCTGCCTTGTATCCAATTTTCCCATGGTGGTTTTTTGCCGACCCCTCTTGCTCTCTGGTGTCGGGATCAGGGTTAGATGTGATGGCACTCTGGTATCACACACAGAGAGTCTCCGTTGTAATCTTGCTTTTATCTTTTTTGGCTTGTTAAGTGATTTATACAATTGTGTCGGTTTTCTATCAATATTGTCTCAACGTACATTTCGTTTCTCTTATTTTTTGGTACGATACAGTTGTATCGGTTTTCTGTCAATATTGTCTCGGCATACTTTTCGTTCTCGTGTTTTTGGTACTAAGATTTGTTCTTGCAGGCATGGCTGACAACAATAGTACTCGCATTAATCTAGGTTCTAATGTGTCCTTGAACACTCGCGCGACGGTTGCGGCGCGTCGAGGGAAGCTTGTGGCCACTCAGGCACCTGCTGGAACTAGTCGGGCCCGTGCTTCACCTGCCATTTCTCCTCCGGTGTTGCCAAATGTGGCCACCCCTTTGATTAACTTTAGTAACTTGGGGCCTTCTTCCTCCAACAACCTTTTTGAACTTCCGTTTTTGCCATCCGGTCTCTTTCAGGGACCCCCACCCACCAGTGTCGCCCCTCAAGTGCCTCCCCCTACTTCTCCTTCATCTATACCGCATGTGACTACTTCTGCTCCTCCTCCTCCTGGAGGCGCGGCCCAGCCTCCTCCCCCTTCAGGAGCCACTCCTTCTTTTGCTAGTCCGCCCGCCGGCCCCTCAGTGGCCTCCTCTTCGTCCCCTGACTTTTTATTGCCTCAAGTCCTCCAGTCCCTGCAATTACAGATGGCTCAGCTGAATAAATTACAATCCTCCTTTTCAGCCCAATCCTCCATACATGAAGCTGTCGAATCCCTTCGGGAGGAAGTTCAAGAACGGGCAGCTCGGACCTTGCCCACTTTTAAGCGGGACTCATCACGACACCAGTACGAGTTTTTATATGCTACAGAGGACAGGTTTCGGGAGTTGTATGCCCGCTTGCTCTCTCTTTCACCTCCAGTACCGGACTCTGTCTTGAAGCTTATTGAGGAGGGTAAGCTGGCCACGCAGCAATGTATGAAATTCCTTTTGATTGCAGATCGTGAGGGTTATGAGATTGCCTTTGATTTTGCTTACCATTCTGGCCTCTCTTTATCTGCTGATGATTCCCGTCGTCTGAAATTGGCTCGCCAAGGCCGCCTTAATCGTCATCCATCTTCTGTGGCAAGACCCCCCACCTCTTCTCTTGGCTCTCAGGCATCATTCGCCTCCTATGCTACAAACAACCTCGCACCTCGCAATACTCCTCGATTGTTTTGCACTTTTTGCGGCCGGAACAATCACAGAATTGAAACTTGTTTTGCTCGCATGGCCGTCAATCCCCTTCCTGTTCCACCTACCCCTCTTCCTTCGTCGAGCCCTCAGTTCCCACAGTTGCAATATTCCCCCCGCCCTAATATGTGAATACGGGCTTTGGCCAGTTTTTCCCGTAGGGGATTTTGATATTTTCATCTATTTGTAGCTATGTGTGATCTATAATTTGAAAGGGTTTGTCTCGGACTTTATTTTTATATCTTGGTCCAGTTGCTATCTTTGGGGGTTTTGATTGGTCTTCGAGCCACCCCTATGTTCGTAGTTATTTTTCATGACTTTCTATCATTATTGCAATTAAGTAAAGATCGGGTCTCTAGTTGAAAGTGCAGTCTAAATGTTACTCGTTCCTAGTATCTTTTGTGGTTTCATGGCTTGTCTTTCTTGCTCTAGGATGGCTCATTGGTATGCATTTAGATAACTTTTTCACTAGGTGCTGACTTATCATCTTAGTAGATAGATTCCATGTCGAAAGAGTTGTCGGTTCCTGTATTTTGTTGTATATTGCTTGTTCTTGGCTTAATATGTGGTTTCATAGCTTGGACTCCTCACTCTCTCCGTTGGTTACTCATTGGTAGGCTTAGGATTCCTTGTTCCTTATGCATTTGCTTGTCATGATAAATCGTCTATTTCAAGTCGAAGGGGTTTGTCAGTTGACATTTCTTTGGCTTTTTCGATGTTACTCTTTTTTTATTCGGATCACCTTTCATTGATGCTAGGTTCTTACATGCTCGGTTAAGCCTCAAGCTAGAAGATCCTTGGTTGAGTGTCGGTTTCATATTGCATTGTCTTGTTATTTCAGATTGCTCTCCGTTTTCCTCCCGCATTCCGCATTTGGGCATCGATCCTGCACTTGCTGACTCCGTAGCTTCATCTTCTTGTGTTCTGAAGCGCCTCCTCTCTGCGTCACCTTTTTGGCAATCCTTTTGCTCCTCCCAGCAAGTGTTGAGCTGGATCCAGTTCGGCTATCGGTTACCTTGGCTCAACGAACCTCCACCTAACCTCTTTTTTGGCCCCAACCATTCCTCTTTGTCTTCCCAGCTTGAGTTTGCTCGCACCGCCATTGTTGATCTTCTACACACTGGGGCGGCCTCTGTGGTACCTTCCCGCCCTTTCTTTTGTTCACCCTTGGGGGTGGTCCCTAAGGGGCAAGGCAAGTGGTGCCTCATTCTGGATTTACGTGTCCTAAACTCCTTCCTTTCCGTTCCTCTGTTCCGCTATGAGTCCTTGGATCCCTTGTCTCATCTCTGCCAACCTGATGATTTTCTGTTTACAGTCGACCTTAAGTCCGGCTATCATCATGTCTCTATATGGCCCGCCCACCGTTCCTTTTTGGGTTTTACGTTTGATGGCCAGTTTTTCACATTCAATGTGCTCCCCTTTGGTCTCGCTTTTGCTCCCTTTGTGTTTACCAAACTCATTCGCCAGTTAGTCCGCCTTTGGCGCAGTCAAGGTATTCGTTGTTCTCCCTATGTTGACGATATTCTGTTTCTATGTCGTGCTCTTCCTGAGTCACTCCAAGTCCAGGTCATTTCGGATTTACAAAAGGCAAGGTTCCTCCTCGCTTGAAAGAAATGTCGGTTTCACATTTCCCATCGTACCATTTTCTTAGGTTTCATAGTTGATTCCCATGAGGGTTTGTTCCGTGTGTCGGCTGCTAAGAAATCGCGTGTGTTGCCACTATGTTCTAGCTTGCTTGCAGCCCCAGCTGTCTCCGCTCGCTTGGCCGCTCGCTTCTTGGGTTTCGTTCATTCCTTGTGTCTCGTGTTTGGCCATCTCTCTGCTGCGTTAACCTTCGGCCTTCACGCCGATCTCCGTCACTCTACCCTTTGGGATTCCCCGTTCTATCTATCTTCCCTCTCGCGTGTTGAGTTGTCTCTTTGGCAGGCCATTGTTTTCTCATTTGACCGTTGTCCCCTTTGGCCGCCACGCCTGACTAAGGTCACTCTCGGGTTTGATGCAAGCGATGAGGGCTAGGGGGGTTGGCTTTCCATCCCTGGAGCTTCTGTTATTTCCTTTCATGGATCATTCTTGGCTTCTGAGCGGCTGCAATCCTCCACTTGACGCGAGTTAGTTGCATTATCCCGTTTACTGCAGCACTTTGCTAGTCTTCTCTTCAATACAGTTGTGGTTGCTCGTGGTGATAATCAAAATGTCTCTCTCTTGTTGCAAAAAGGGGGCTCTCCTTCTCCAGTTCTCCACTTACTTTTAATCGAGCTATTTGTCTTTTGTTATCAGCATGGAATCCATCTTGAGCCTGTATGGATCCCTCGCCTGGAAAATGAGTGGGCTGATTACTTGTCTAAAATTTGTAAATTTGATGAATTCTCCCTCTCATCTGTTGCCTTCGCTCTTCTAGAGTCACGTTGGGGGCCTCATCATGTGGATCGCTTTGCTAGTCCCTCAAATGCCCTTCTCCCTGTTTTTAACACTAACTGTGCCTATCCTTTTCGGATCCCCCAGACGCTTTCTCATATAATTGGCGATTGTTCAAGAACTATTGCTTCCCTCCAGCCTCTTTGGTTCCCGCTATTTTGCACCATGCCGCCTATGCCAAGCCCATTTGACTTTGATTGTCTTCTCTTGGCCTTCCGCCCCTTGGTGCCCTTAGTCGCATGCGACTCATATTCTTGGCAGCCATTCCTGGCAGCCATTTGTGGTGGACGCATTGTTTTTTCATGAGTTTTCTTGGGCGTTGGTCTCGATGGGGTCTCGGCTCACCGGACCGCGCTGGCATGTGGCTTTGTTTGCTCTTCGTTGCATGTTTTGAATTACAGGTTGGTTCTGTCATCTAACTCTCTTTTGTAATCGTTTTCAGATGTTCTTCTGCACTATGCGGCATTTCCAGTCGAATTTGTAGCTCCAATACTCTCTTCGGTCCTCCAATCACGTGCTCCTTCCACTCTGTTGGCCTATGCATCTACTTGGCGTCGCTTCGTATCTTGGTGTGCGTCTCAGGGTGTTCCCGCGCTCTCCGCCTCCCCCGTCCATGTTGCCACGTTTTTTGCTTCCTTTCTTTCGGCCCGCCAGGGGTTGTCCTCCATAGGGGGTGCGTCCGCCGTAGTCTCTTTCTTCCATAGTTTGCTCAATCTCCCCTCTCCATGTTCTGACACCCTGCCATCCTTAGTGCGCCAGTCGGGTCCTCGGCTAAGGTCAGCCTCCCGGTCCCGGCTGCCCCTCTCGGTCACACATGTCCGCAAGATGATTTTATCGTTTGCTCCTCTACACACGGAGTGGCGGGACTTGATGAAAGCTTCTTTAGTCACCCTATGCTTTGTGGGTTTTCTTCGCATTTCTGAAGCCCTTTAGTTGACGGGATTTGACATTCTTTTCAGACCATGTCCAGTTGTCTATCCGTAAGTCAAAGTATGACCAGACTGCAATCGATCACGACGTCCTGATTGCTCGCACGGGTTCCATCTTTTGCCCTGTCCATCTCTTGCAGCGTCTCTTCTTCGCCTGTTCTTTCCATGCGTCCGATCCTGCGGAGGGGAACCATTGTTTCGTACCTCTTTATCTTCTCTCCGCGGCTTGTCATATTCCACAGCCCGCTCCTGGTGGTCCGAATGCTTGCGTCGCATTGGCCTGGTCCCTAGTTTGTTTGGCACGCACGCGGGGCGCCATGGCGAGGCCACTGCAGCGTCTGCTGCCGCAGTTCCTTTCGACATGGCTCGGGATCATGGGCGTTGGCGTTCTGCCTCGTCTCATGTATGCTATGTTCTTCCAAGCGTCGAGGAGCGTCTTACAGTTTCTCGCAGCCTCGGGCTGTGAGGGAGTTTGAGGTAGGTTCCTCTTTGTGTCGGCGATAGATATGTGTGTCAGACCCTTTCCTTAGAATGCTATGGTTCTCTTTCTGGGAAAGGGATACCTGTTTTGGCGTGAGGCCCTCCTTGGCCCGTTGCTGCCATAAAGGCTTTGTGGCTTTCTGCCATTCTCATCGGCATTTCCTCTGAGCTGAATAGTTGTTGCACGGAGTTCCCCCCCTCCCCCCGCATGACGGGGTCGCGGTTCGGATGTCGATCAAAAGTCCTTGTCTTAGGTCTATTGTTCCTATTGCTCAGATGGTTATCTTGTTGTGTTGGCATGATCTATTCTGCATTTTCCAGCGTAGCGAATGATGCTTCTGGAGGGCTCCTAGGGGTAGCCCCCCCCCCCCCGGGTCGAGCCCATCTTGGGGGTATTCCCCTTCTCGGCGTAGCCTCGTGGCTTCCGAGGATCCTTATGGATCATCTTTATCTCTTTCTCGTTTGTCTAGATTTGGGGGCAGTGATCTTTTGGGTCCTGAGAAAGTCCTATCCTTTGTTCTCTTTAACAACCGCTTGTTGGTGTTCTTGCAGTTCCAGGATCACGAGCGTGCATGGCGTTCTTCCTGGGCGATGGCAACTTGGTTGGTGTCACATGGTTTAGAGATACATCTTGGTTGGAGGCGGCAGTTGGAGTCTTTGTGTCCTTGGATTTGGGTGTGCCTATTGGGGTACCCGTTTGGTGTGGTCCGGGAGCATGTGAGGTTGTGGATCTCGGAGGGTCTCACATCTTCTTGTCATTTCGGGGCCATGCCACTTGTTTTTTATTGGGTTCCCCTATGGGATCACTTCGACTCTTAGGAGGTTGGTGTTGTTTTCACCCATTGAGAGGCATTGTTGTGTCCTCCTATGGGTTTCATTCATTGTGTTTTCACTCATTTTGGGGGTTCATTGTTGTGTCTACCTCATTGTACTCATCCATTCAGCTCTATGGAAATTCCACTTCACTTCGGGGATAGATATGTGTGTCAAGCCCTTTCCCTAGAATTCTTTGTTGTGAAGATATCTTAGATATTGTTAGGGCGTTTAATGGTTGGGGAATATCCACAAAGATAAGTTTGAGCATTTAGCTTTGGCATTCTAATGGTTGTGTAGCATTCAAATAAAGTGAGCGCCAGACACATCAGCGGCAGCTCATCATCGTGACTGTAGCCACAAATCAAAAGCCATTGCAAGCTGCCAGAAGTGCTATCTATAAGGTTAGGTCGGGCCAAGGAGCTGCTAACCATATTGGACAATTGATAGCATCAGACTGTATATTTGATAACATCAGACTGTACAATATTGAGTTCATCTTATCAAGAATTGCTTCTTCGATATGTTTGAGTACAACTCTATGCATACTAGTAATTCTCATATGATGTCTGCAAAAAGAGAATTGATTTAGATAAGGTCCACGTCTTTAGTATTCCACGTTCAATCTACTGCTACTACTACAACCACAAATGAACGTTGCAGCAAGAATGCAATGGCCTCTACTTCTTACACAGAAAATATACCTATCATCAAAGGTAAGGGTTTTGCAAACAATGGTTCTCCACAGATCATAAGAAAGGTTCAACATGTTGAAATATGGAAGAAAGAGGCATGAAGCAACCTCAAGAAATCCATGGGTAACAATATTGCAATAAGAAGTAAAAATGAAAGAACCATTCATATGCTCGCTAAGCAAGTGCATTCTTCAGACATATGCTTAGATGGGTTGGAGCTCTATATGAAGCAATTTTTAAGGAAAGAACCACGTACATATCATTAGGTAAAGAGTCCTCAATTTTGATGGTTACTTTGTTTTAGTGCCATCTCCAAACATGCAATCCGCTCACAGCAATCCACTTTGCCCTCATTTGGTAACCCACATATTGAAAATGCAAGCATATTTTAGACATTGCTCAGTTCTAGAATTCCAAATTGTTATAGAAATGTGAACTTGACAAGCCTCTGAGAAGATGCTCTTCAATTCCTTTGTCCAATCCCTAGGTAATTTTATGTGAACACTCAAACAATCATCATATCGTGGAGAAGTAATTGAAGATGGATGCCTGCAAAGATATATGTGGTCAAATTAAGCTGGCTGAGATAGGCAACCTGATTAGATAAACTAGAGACTCGCCACTCAAAGGGCTATAGTGCAGGACAATTCACAGTCATATACATTCCACTCTTGTACTTAAAATCACGAGACGTTGTGTAATGCCAACACGTTGCTTGGATATATGGCAACATAAATCACAAGATATCTTCAGGACACATTATCAGGCAAAGGAATGAAAATGTTCTTAACATACCTTCACTATTGGAACTGGATGTACAGTTGTCCTCAACACCCTCCAAATGTGCTCGCCAGCATAAAGGATTACAAGGATTGCAATGAACATCCATGCCTGTAAATTTCTCAAAATAAGTTTGAGAAAGCATATGAGCACAACATAATGTCATGGAGTGTGATTAATTTAGCATATGAAGGGATTCTTAAAACCCAACTCGATAACTTTCATAGTTGTTCTTAATGCATGTTGTGCTTTACCAGATGACAACATGATTCCTATTGCTGCCATTGATAGTAACCTTGAGCTGGAGATTGCATTGGATTATGCCATTATGTATACATGTACAAATATTGTAACAGTTTGAAGAATTTATTTAACAAATGCTGCTGCCAGCTCTCTTATCTCATGGAGAGTGAGTATGGCTATATACAAGAAGCACTTGTTCTCCAGAAAAAAAGTGCATAAAACTAAACCATCTTATATGCACGGTCTGACGTGAATACTATAGCATTGGCTAAGCTGATTCATGGGAACATTATTATTATTATTTTGAAGGACAAATGCCTATATCTTCAAGAATAAAATCAAAATACATCAAGCATGTATTGTACTATGGGACTAGAAACCTAGAGGAGGAAGTGACCCCCCCCCTCCCAAAGCAAGACCATCTATGTACAAGTACTAGATCAGCTTCCCTAGCCTTATCATCAATAGTGTACTCCAAAACAACTACTACCAATTACCGTCAATTCAGCTTGTCATTTTTTGTACCACTTTGAAGCGCTAAGGCACCTCATCAGAATGAACATCGTCTGCAAGAGTATTATCATGCCATGTGATACTGTGTGGGGAGGAAATAAGATACGCAGAAATGAAATATGCAAGATTAGAAGAAAGATCCCCACGGAAAGTAACAAACTTTTTCCTTGCAGCCTTTTTCATGGTAACCTTCTTCATGTTAACCTTCTGCCATGGCTCCGTAACATAATGGGCTACAACGCTGTCAGACATACCATTCTCAGGGATATCTCTGGCAAGGGAGGTGACAACAGAAGATTGAACAATAGAAGGAGCAGGGGCTTCAACAGTAGGAAGAGCAGGAGAAATAACAGGACCATTATTTCATGTGATCTTGAATCACATAATTCTATACGGATAACCCTTGTCACTATTCATAGTAAGTTTGCATTTCTCTAGGCTGCCCATGATATGTGTCTAGAAATCAAATATCTTGGAATGTTTTATTGAAGCATATGACAAGAATGGGTTTCCAAATATAAACTGAATCTTCTGCAGGATATTATGAAGGTATAAGAATTTGAAATAGACAAAACAAACACATATGTTTCAATTCTTATTGTCTGTTCAATGCCAGACGCCTTTGCTGAGGGTAAACTAATCCATTCATTTTCTTCAAGGGAGGGGTTAAAATCAAATGTTATTAGTATCGAGAATGTGTGTATGTAGTAAATGTTGGAGCAGTAATGATGCAATAAATATCTTCCATCATATGCCCATGAAAGATTTGGTGTCTTGGAATTTGATGATTATAACATGGATTTTAAAGCAATTAGTTATCCTTTTCTATCAACTGTCACAAGAAGGATTAAAGCCTAGCAAATTTCTTTTATTGATTCTCTAAATGCATGGTCAAATTTGAGAGTCCTGACACCAGAAAAACTGACCCGTGCATGTTGTTATAGTAGTTGGTGTGATAGGATTATAGACACTACACTTGTCCAAAATTTAAATCTTTGGATAATGCGGAACGACTGGTCCAAAATATGGAAAAACAAGCCATTCACGTCGAGAATGAAGAGATAAAAAGAATCGGTTTTTTCAAAAGCTTCTAGCACTACAAGAAAATCGGGTATCCCGCGACGCCGTCGCGCGACGTCGCGTTGCAATTTGCGACGTCGCGTCGCGCAGAAGTCGCGAGTCGCAACGCGGCGTCACCGGGACGTCGCCTGCGATCGTGCGCGACGCGTGCCCGATGTCTGCGACCCACGTCGCCAAGCGGCTATCTGCCGACGTCGCGTCGCATGCGACGTTGATGACATGGCCAGCGGCTCTGACATGGCGTACTTTTTTGACGTGGCATCCATTTCTGGCACGTTTTCGTGGCCACGATGTCACGTTGCATGCGACGTGAATGACGTGGCGAAGTGTTTTCTGACGTGGCGTAATTTTTTCTGACGTGGCGTCCATTTCTGGCACGTTTCCTTGACTACGACGTCATGTCGCATGCGACGTGGCGGACGTGGCCAACGGAAACGTGACCTGGCCAACGGACACGTGACGTGGCGTCCGACTCCGAGGTGACATGCCAGATCTGACCGTTGACTGACGTCGCATGCG